>PISX010023106.1:0-31559 GCA_004024625.1 Mellivora capensis
TTGCCTTTCCATTTAAATTTTAGAATATTCTTGTCTATAAATGTAGAAAGACCAAGAATTTTGAAGGAATTTCATGAAACCTGGATATCAATTTTGAAAGAATTGATATTTTTGCTATATTACATCTCCCAACATGGTATGGCTCTCCATTTATTGAGATTTCTATCATCATTTCACCAGTGTTTTTTGGTTTTCAACATGTAAGTCTTATATGTGTTCTCTTAGATTTGCACTTAATTATTTTGAAATGGTTTTAAATCATACTGTTTGTTCTAGAAATTTCTTTATAGAGTCCTTGGGATTTTCTACATAGACAACCATGTCATCTGCAAATACGGACAGTTTTATTTCTTCCTTTCTGACCTGTATAATTTTATTTCATTTTCTTGCCCTGTTGCACTGGTTGAGGACTCCCAGCAGTGTGTTGGATAAGTGGTAAGAGTGCATGGAAGTCTTTTTTCCAGTCTCAGGAGAAAGGTCTTTCACCATGTAATTATAGCTACTTTTTTTTTTTTTTTTTTGTAGATGCTCTTTATCAATTTGGGGAAGCTCCCCTTGATTCCTAGTTTTCTGAGTGGTTTTATCCTGAGTGTGTGTTGAATTATATAAAATGCTTTTTTTTTTTGCATTGATTGATGTGATTTTTATTGTTTATGTATTTTGTATTTTTTAGCCTATTAATATGGGGGATCATATTGTTCTTAAAACTTCTTTTCTGAAGTTTTTATTCGTTTATTTGAGACAAAGTAGGCGAGAGAGTGCACAAACATGAGCGAGAACCAGGAGCAGAGGGAGAAGCAGACTCCTGGCTGAGCAGGGGGCTTGACCTGGGCCTTGATCCCAGGACACCAGGCTCATGACCTGAGCCGAAGGCTTAAGCGACTGAGCCACCAGACGCCCTTGTTTTTGAAATTTTTTTATTCAAGTGAAATTTACATAATAGAAAATGGACTACTTTAAGGAGAATAAAAAGGTAGCATTTCGTATATTTACAATGTTGTGAAGACATCACCTCTAAGTCTGAAAACAATCACCTGAAAAGGAAATTCCATACCCGCTAAGCAGGTCCTCCCTGTCCCCTGAGCTGTGACTCAAAACCTCAGTCGCTGCCCGTCTGCTTCCTCTGTGGATATGGCTGTTTTGGGTATTTCTTACATGTGAAATCACACATTATGTGACCTTTTGTATCCAACTTTCCTCACTTAGCATAGTGTTTCTGCTGTTCATCCCTGGGGTACGTATCCCTGCTTCATTCATTTTTATGGCTGAATCATCTTCAATCAGGTTTCTATCAGATGTTGTCTATCCATTTGCTGATGAAAATTTAGGTTATTTCTACCTTTTGGCTACTGTGTTTTGTCCTTTTTTGATATTGTTTTGGCTACTTGGGGATGGTTCGAAGCCCATATATAGATTTTAAGCTTAATTTTTTCATTTTTGCAAAAGAGATGGTGGGAATTTTTATAGGTATCTCACCGAATTCATTGATCACTTTGGGTAGCGTTGCCATCATAACAACAGGAACTATTTCAGTGCATGAGCATGGGCTGATTTCCGTTTCTCTAGGTCTTTAATATATTTCAGCAATTTCTTGTAGTTTTCAGTGTATAAGGCTTTCACCTCCTTGGTTAAATTTTAATACTAGTTATTTTATTATTTCTGAGGCTATTGTCAATAGAAACGTTTCTGTAATTTCTTTTTTTTTATTACTATTCCCTTGTGTATAGAAATATAATAAAGTTTGCTGTGTCGATCTTATTTCCTGCAAATCTGATGAATTTGTTTATTAATTCTAGTCATTTTGTGTGTGTGTGTAGATTCTTTGGGATTTCCAATATGCAAGACCATGCCATTTGCAAAAGGAGATAGTTGTACTTCTTCCCTTTTCATTGGATGCCTTGTTTATTTATTTTCGTATTTTCTTTGGCTGGAGCTTTGAATATAATGTTGAATAACAGTGGTGAAAGAAGACATCCTTATCTTGCTCCTGATCTCAGGGGAAATCTTTCTTCTTCCTCTTTTTATCCTACCACTGCGTATAATGCTACTTCAGATTTTAGTTGAGGAAGTACCCCTTTACTCTCTGTTGTTTGGGTATTTCTACCATGAAAGAATGTTTAACTTTATTAAATGCTTCTTTTTGTTTATTTGTTTGTTTGCTATGAGGAACTGATGAGGTATTATGTATTTTTCATTTTTTCCTACTAATATAGCATGTTATATTTGCATCATAGGGATAAATCCTATTTGATAATGATGTGTGCTTATATTAGTATTCTGTTGGGTTCAGCTTGGTAGTGCTGTGTTGGAGAATTCTTGTCTATGTTCATAAGTGATAACAGTCTCTAGTTTTCTCTTTGTGTGTTGGCATTAGGGTCATAATGATCTCATAGAAAGAATTGGAAATTCTCCTTCCTTTCCTATTTTTGAAAGAATTTGAGAAGAATTTAAAGTTAAAATGTCTATGGCTACTATTTGAATACCATATCTTTTTCCATTTTTTTAGTATGAACTTAGTTGTGTCTTTGGATATAAAGTGAGTCTCTTATAGAAAGGATATAATTGAATCATTTATCTTTTTGAAATGTATTTTTTCAATCACTTGTTTTTTGAATGTGAAGTCTAGTCCATTTACATGTAAAATAATCACTAATATGGGAGGGCTCCCTTTTAACATTTGCTATGTGTTTTCTAAATGTCTTAAACTTCTTTTATTTCTTATTTCTTCCACCACTGCCTCTTCTTTGTAGTTGTTCCATTTTTATTTTTCTCTCATTTTCATCTGTGTGTATTTTTCAGTAATTTCCTTGGTGATAACTATAGAGATTACAATTAACCCCCTAAACTTATAACTATCCAGTTTGAATTGATGCTAACTTAGCTTCAACAGCATAAAATATTCTCCTCTTATACAGTCCTGAATCCTCCCTTGATGTTAATATTGTTACAAATTATATCTTTATACATTGTGTGCCTGTTAACATAGATTTATAGTTATTGTTTTATGCATTTGTCTTTTAAATCATGTAGAAAAAGAAAGAAGTTAGCCAAAAATAGAATAATGGTGACTATAATATTTACTATTTGCATTTATTGGGGTTATTTATTACACTGTACAAGTCTGAGCTACTGTTTCCTTTTATTTGGGCCTCAAGGCCCCCCACTGGCATTTCTCCTAGGGCAGGTGTGCTGACAACACATTCTCTCAGTGTTTGTTTATTCATGAATGTCTTCATTTTTACATTTCTGAAGGGAAGTTTTGCTGAAAGGAGAATACTTTGTCCCAAGTTTGTTTGTTTTTCCCCAGCACTTTACAAATAGCACCCATGTCCTTTTACCCTTAGCTATTTCTTCTTGCTTTCATTTAATCCAGCAATCAAGCAGATGTGAAAGAGTAGGAATTCTCTTGCCTTTCCTGAGAATTTAACCTCCTCCAAGCATGTATGTGATTCTCTCAATTCCCCACTGTACACAGTGCTTTAGAATGTTCTAAGTTCCCCAAAGAACTTCTCTCCAGCTTTTCTTCCCAGACTTTTGGTGCACTACTGTTTACTTCAATTGTAATATTTTGCCTCAAGTGGCTTTGGTTGGCCACTTGCCTTAAAATGTTTTTGCGAAACGCTCACTGTTTTCTGCCTTTGAGTTATATGTTAGGCAAAATAAAGATGAGTGCATTATGTCAGTCCTTCACGTAACAACCCACAAAGAATAAGACAAACACACAGAATAATTTCTTCAATGTGTTCAAGGATTAGGGACTATCAGTATACTTGAAATCTAAATTGATTAGATACCATTGTTGATCTGTTCTATAATAAGTCAACTAAGTCTCTATAACAATTATATTTGCAAGTTGAATGTGGCACTGAAAATCAAACAAAGTCAGAGTTATCAGAATAGTTGAGAAATGGGTTTTTAATTAAATAATCAGTAAATGTACTCATCAGTTAAGGTCAAATCCTTTAAGTAATATGTAATATGGTAATATATAGAAATAGCTCTTCAGTGTCTCCCTGTCTCATTCAAATTTGAATCCAAAATAATAGTAGCCTTCTACCTGATCTGACCTTTACCACCCCCCAAGTTTACTTCTCAGACTTCACTATCTCCGATGCTCCCATTCACTCAGCATATTGACCACTGTTGGGAAGGAAGAAATTTTCTTCTGTTCACGATTCTTTTAGCTGGACTAAGAATTAAAATTACATGAGACAGAATTCATGGGAGAAAATCAAATTTAGTCTCATACATCTGGGGAACCCACAGACATGAGATTCCAAAGATTGTGAGGCAAAATGAGTTATATATGGCATCCTGAGTTAAGGAGGGGTTAAGGATCTGGAGGTACAAAGGAGATGAAGGCCATTAGTGGGAAGGTGAGAGGAAGTGTTTGGTAAACAAAGGTTGCCCTGTTATGTGGGTAAGTTTCTTAGAAAAAAAGGAATATACGTTAGTATCTCTCCTCCTAGTACAGGTCTTCTATCTAAATTCTTTTTAGATAGTTGTGGGGAAAGTTCAAAGTTTCTTCCTGAGTCTTCTTCTTGATTATTTTCAGATCAAAATAATCTGCATGCCATTGTATCCCATCTTGGTGCAGCCTGCTTTTGGCCCCTATAGCCTCCTCTGCTTTCTGAAAATACCCTCATGAAACTCCCCTTCACTTCCTTCTTTGCTCAAGGTCACATCCCATTGAAATCTAATTGAAAATCTCACTCCCAATGGCAACCCCCTTTCCCCTCTTACTCTGTCAGATATTTTCTTCCATAACACTTCTCAGTTCCTCACACAGCATGTAATTTGTGTACTTATTCTGGCCCTTGTTTATTGTCTAACTCTGCACTGAAATACAGAGTGCCAAAGGGCATCGGTCTTAGTCTTTCCTGATAGAACTCAAGTGATTAGAACATGGAAGCAACTTACAGACAATATATTTTTGATGAATGATGGAAAGCACATTTTCCCATTCCTGAAAAATGAATTAGTTGAACTCAAATTCATATTTTATTGTTGATGGCCTTTCAGTGATTAATTTTTATACACCAGTCTTAATTTTTCCATAAATATGAGCAGATGTTTTGCTTTTCTGATTAAAATGGTATTCCTGGGGCACCTGGGTGGCTCAGTGGGTTAAAGCCTCTGCCTTCAGGTCAGGTCATGATCCCAGGGTCCTGGGATCGAGCCCTGCATCGGGCTCTCTGCTTGACGGGGAGCCTGCTTCCCCCTCTCTCTGCCTCTCTGCCTACTTGTGATCTCTGTCTGTCCAATAAATAAATAAAAATCTTTAAAAAATAAAAATTAAAAATAATGGTATTCCCATTTAATATCTCTTTGTGCCCCAACTGGTTTTTTTATATTACCTCGATATTTCAACTAAATTGTTAAGGTGATTACATATCATATTTTCTATTGCAAATAGAACAAATTTATGTACCTAGAAGCTGCTTGGCAAACAACTTATTTAATTCAACTGTTTATTTCCTTGTAAAATATTAGTTGAAGCATATATTATAACTTGAGTTTCTTTTAAAAATTCTGATCCCCAAAGATTTTACTTCAATTAAATATAAAAAATAAGTTAAGATTCATGTCTACAGTCACATTTCTATTCTATATAGACAATTATTTTGTTAACATTCACTTTCCTTCACTTTGCATTACCCTGTTTCCTGGATGCCACTTTCAAAACCTCAGAGGGTGGGCTGGAGACAGGAGGCGGGATGGGAACTGAAATCAGCCAGAATATTAACATGAAAGCTGATTCTCTTCCATGATAATTACAAATAACAAACTTTCAGGAGAAAGCAAAACAAGTTCTTGAAAAAGGTAGTTGTCTACATTTAAGAGAATACATTTTGATAATGTCAAAAGAATCAAAACTGAGTCTTCGACAAAGTCCCTTAGAATTATTTATAGGAAGGAATCTATATGTCTCCGCTGATGGATAAGCTTAGTGAAGGTTTACACAGCACTAGAATGTATTGGAGGTATGTCTATGTGACAAGTCTTGATTATCCTCATTTTTAAGTAATAGTTATGTGCTATCCTAGAGAGAGAGTTCCAGTTTGGCCAATCGAAGTCTACTTTTCAAAGTTGTCTCCTGATATGCCCAAAAGGCCCAATAAATAACCTTCTTTCCTTCCTCAGTTATGAATAAATTGAGAAATAAGGCAAAGATTTGAGGCTGCGGGGAATCAGCAAACATCAGAAAGCCTTATTACAAATCAAGTTAATGTTAGACAGTTCACTTGATACTTACAGGCACTTGGTCTTCCCAATATGAAATTTTGGGAAAATGACATCCTTTCTCTCTTTTCCCCATTAAACTCCACACATTAAACCCCATCTATACCTTTGAGAGTAGAATCCCTGTCTCTAAAAGATTACAGAAGATGGCCCATTGCCTAACAGTGGGAGAGAGTAGGAGCCTTGTTCCGAAGTTCCATGTTCCCCTTCCAAACTCAGAAAGCAAATCATTTATTCTACCTCTCATGAATTAGAGTGCATGAAAGGGGTGGGTAGAGAGAGTCCAGGAATAGTATCCTCCTGAGGTTACCTCCACCTGGAAGGAAAACATGTTTCACAATCACTTGTATCCTTCCCATAGACCTCTGTATTTGAGATCTGCCTGAGCTACTGTCTGAACTGAATTCTCAAGAAAGATTTTGGGTACATTGGGAGAGCTAGATCCAGAGCAGCCCAAAACAGTGGTTTAAAGATGGGACGACAGACAGTGCAACAGACAAATGGAAAACGCACCAAACAAGTGTGATGTTAAATTGGCCCCAGATGATAAAGGGAGAGAAAAGTGTTTCTGAGGCTCGTTGTGAGGCTTACGGAGGTTGTTTTCAAACTCAGAGGACTGGAGTCAATTCATGTATAGAGCCAACCTCAACCGTGGGTATCAAAGCCCTGATCATGAGTAAATGAACCCAGCTCAATCCTAAAACGATCTTAACAACACACTTTGGAGAAAAGTGGCTATTGAGCTATTTTTTCACGAATAACAATATGACCCATGTAAGTCTTTCTCGGGACCCTAAAAGCGTGACTCTTGATAAAGACTGGTTATTTGCAAATGCCTCAATTCAAATTCAAAATGATATTGAGCATGCTTTGGAGTTCCAGAGAAATGTGTTTGAAAATAGATTTGCCTCCAATGTTTCTTTCTTGCCATTTGTGTCATGACTATTTTCGGCCCCGGGCAACTGAGCTACCCAAGAATCTTATTACGATCAGGAAGCCCTGCCGTTGACTTGACTGCGCTGAGCTGTCATCTAGGACTATTTTAATGCACGTCATAAATCACAAAGAAAAGTTTCTATTTTGAAACAAATAGAAACAATCATGATCAGGGGTTTCTAAAATCTATTTTAGAATGTTTGTTGCCTGTAAGTCTTTGCTTCATTTAAAACTCAGATTTCAGAACTTGCCTAGGGAAGGAAATAACATTTTCGGCACCCATGCAGAAGCAGACATGTTACCATTGCGAATTAAATCGCGAGGACGGAATTTTCAGTGATAGGAAAAAGATCGCACATTCCATGTGTTTCTGCGGCTGCATGAAAAATAACCACCATCTACTTAAGAGTTAACTGGGAGTGAAACTTTTAATTTCCTTGTGCATTAGTGATTGTTACCTTTCATCCGTGGCTTGGGGGCTCAGGGTTCAAATTATCCTTTACCTTTGTCAGATTTTCATAGATGAGAAAAGTCATTTACTCAATCTCTAAAACCATCTCTGGGGATAACTGGTGTTATCCCCAGAGAGTCTACTTTGAGAATTTTGCTAAATGTCCTGAATCTGTGGCGAGGGGACGAACAAGGAGCACTGTCTCTCCTGAGCAAGGCCCGGTGACAGCAGCTTCCACGGGACTAAATCTGGGGAGGTTCTGTTCTTGGCCAGTGGGACACAGTCATTCTGTCCCGGAGGCTGACAGAAGTGGCCCCGCTCAGCCTGTCCCACTCAACGGCCATGCCCACTTCCACCCAAAGCAGAACAGACTAAAAATCAGAAAGGGAGTCTCGGATGTTGGCTTCAGAAGCACTTTACCCGTAGCAAGCTGGACTTACAAGAAATGTCCGACTGCCTGTTCTCCAGATACATGAGACTGCGTTCCCCTTCCTACATCGTTGCCCCAGGAACCTCCTGAGACGTTCATGGTTCTTTGGAAATCCCCAGTGAATGTCATGTCTGTGTTCTTTAGGAAAGGGAATAGAATATCACCTCGTCCCCTGCCCCTCCTCATCTCCTGTCTTATTAGTTTCACTGGGAGATGGTGTTTATAAAGATTTTATTTATTTATTTGACAGAGATCACAAGGAGGCAGAGAGGCAGGCAGAGAGAGAGAGGGGGAAGCAGGCTCCCTGCCGAGTAGAGAGCCCGATGTGGGGCTCGATCCCAGGACCCTGAGATCATGACCTGAGCCAAAGGCAGAGGCTTTAACCCACTGAGCCACCCAGGCCCCCCATGATTGGAAGATGGTGTTAAAGGGTTGATGATTCAGGCTCCCCCAAGTCTGTGCAGCCGCTGTAGGTCTCAGAGGAAACTGAGGTCAGCCTCTTTTCTAGGTCAGTGAGTCGGCTGAGAATGGAATGAGAGTCCTCCCTCGGGTCTGATAGTCCCGGGACCTGCGGCACAATCTGTGAGCCTGGTTTGCGGGCTACAGCCCTGCTAAAATAGGACTGTTTCATCTCAAAATCTCTGTTTTGTTCAGTGACTTGAAACAGCTCCCTGTAGTAAACACTCACCTTCCCAGATTGAGGGGGCGGGGGGACGGGGGCAATGTGTGTTTCATTCTAAAAGAAGTTGGGTTCCAGAGTCCGATTGAGATAAGGAGGACAGATGCCATCCTACACCCGGCAGAGGCTGAGATAGTGCACATGTTCCCGGGAGATGGGCAAGACTCCTGCCAGACCTTAGTCACGTGGGCTGCGTTCTGCCGCTGGGGACCGAGGACCTGAGAACCAGGTGACGTTCAGTCCTTGGGTGCGAATGTGAAGTCTGACTCTGAGTTGAGAAACCACCAAACTTTATTCTTTCTTCTCTGATCCACTTCTATTTGTTCAACATTTTATTTTCTACAAATGATTATAACCAAGTTCTGTGGGGAAGACAAAAGAAAAAAAAAAAAACCTGGAATCACCGACAGTCGCCACGCTGAGCCTGACATCTCCCGGTCTCGTGTACCTCATACCTGGAGGTACCTTCCGATCCCCTGCAGCATTTCGACAGCGAACTCTTGGTGATTAAACACTTTTTATCATTACTAACCCTCCCACTGCTCCGTGCCCGCTGTATGACATTGGTGAATTTGCACACGTACCATGCTATGGAAGTCTTCACGTCGTTACCTTCTCATGACTGAAAGCAATGCCCACGTTTCAACCTCAGCCGCTGACTTAGCGTCACGTGCTAGTTTCCTGAGACCCCCCAGTAGACTAAATGTCTGCGTCCACTGTGCCAAGCGCTGAGCCCGGTCAAGCTCTGAGACGGCCCCTGATCTCTATGTCTGTTTTCCTTCTGGTTGTAAATATTAAGTTGTGAGTATTACCTTCTGTCTCATTTAAATAGTTAAAGCAGGGACGCCTGGGTGACTCAGTTGGTTAAGCGGCTGCCTTCGGCTCAGGTCATGATCCCAGCGTCCTGAGATCGAGTCCCCCATCGGGCTCCTTGCTCGGCAGGGAGCCTGCTTCTCCCTCTGCCTCTGCCTGCCTCTCTGTCTGCCTGTGCTCGCTCACTCTCTCTCTCTAACAAATAAATGAATTAAAAAAAAATTACTTGAAATCAATTAAAAAAAATAGTTAAAGCAAAGCAAATTAAATTATATGTTCCTGCAAAACAGAGCCACTCTTCTGTTAGTATTCTTTATGGAGGAAAAAAGCTATTTTTCCCCAATCTTATTTTTGATCTAAAACCTTGGGGCAGGGTGTGCCTGGGTAGCTCAGTTAAGTACTTGATGCTCGATCTCAGCTCAGGTCTCCATCTCAGAGCCATGAGTTCAAGCCCCATATTTGGGCTCCACGGAAGGTATGGAGCCTACTTAAAAAAATAATGAACAAACAAATAAATAAATAAAACAGAGCTTGGAAGGTAGACTAGCAGAAAGGATTAGAATCTAGGTATAACTGAAAACCTGTGTTGAAAAGGGGGGGGGGATCTTTTGTGCCCCTGAAGTTCTAATTAGAAGTCAGTAAAATGAAAGTACACGCGGTATACTCTGGACCATCTGTCCTTCCAACTCAAGGCCCCAGATGTGAAAGGACAGTAATTCTCCTGGGCCAGAGTAGCTCGTACTGGGAGTCCTAACCCTCCACGGGTGTCCGTACATGCATGGTTGTTCCGAACCATCGCCAAACCAAGATGGAATGAGGGGCAGAAGCTGGGGCTTTGCGCTCGTGCACGCAGCGTGGGAGCAAGTTAAACGCTGAAAGATGGAGACGGTCCGGGAAAGATCGATGACAGCAGCAAGTCCCTAACCCGAGCTTTCCCTGTCACTTATGTTCCCCGAGCTGCACAGTCAGTGTCTCTGTCTCGTTCGTGCGTACCCAGATATCCCGCTGCTTCATCTTCGCCGTGAGAAATTCTGAAGCCAGTCGAGTGCTCAGTAAACTTGCATCCCATCAGCTAATCAGCCGGTGGCGTGTGTGAATAGCACCCCTGCCCTGAGCTGTACCATACACAGGCTGGGCGTCGGCCCCTCGTGTCCCCAGTCCCACACCTAAAACTACTCCTGAAATCCTAGACCCGTTCTTTATGTAGTAATTCATATACTAGCTCTGGGTCAGGAGACTTATTTAAGGAATACGACTGTAACTAGAAATAGTTTTTGGCTTTCTCAAATAGCCCACCTATAAATAGAGACTAATAGGCGGAATCCAGCCTTCAGCTCAGATACACAAACTCATTTTTTGTTTCTTTTTCAATTTACATAATTACCGGGCTCCTCACAAAGAGCAGCAGGAGATTCTTGGGATTTAGGAACTGTCCTTTGCTTCTGCAGTACAGTTTGTAAGAGTCATCCTTTTTAGAAAATAGAGGGAAAGATAGTATCACGTTTCTAAATTGTGGCATGAGAGAATGAGCACAGGTGTTGAAATAAAACAACCTGGTTCAACTCCTCCTTTTTCTTTTTCTTTTTTTATTTTAAGATCATATTTATATATTTGACAGAGAGATAGGGAGAGAGGGAACACAAGGAGGGGGAGTGGGAGAGGGAGAAGCAGGCTTCCCGTTGAGCAGGGAGCCTGATGCAGGACTCGATCCCAGGACCCTGAGATCATGACCTGAGCTGAAGGCAGATACCCAACCAACTGAGCCACCCAGGTTCCCCTCACGCCCCTTCTTCTGCACACGTGTGCATGTGTGTGCGCGTGCGCGTGCGCGTGCACACGCATCTTTGGACAAAGCCCTTACCTCTTTAGTTTCCCCATCAGTAAATAAAGGACTGACCATGTCTGTCTATCAAGATTCCTGTGAGGATGAGACAACTTGTGGAAAGTTCTTGCCATATAGTGAGTATTCAGTACCCATTGTAGTAGTAGTAATACTTTAGTACTAATACTGTAGTAGTAATATCCTTTACCAGATACAGTGGTCAGCCTGGTTTTTCTGGTCCCATCTACAGAATGTCTAATGCGTGCTGGGCACTGCACGGGCCAGAGCGGCAGTCTGGGATGAAGATACCTGCCCTCACATGGCTTCCGGCCGAGGGAAGACTTACGTCTTTAGGCAAAGAGCGGGTACATTCGGCACTTATGTCTTTAGGCAAAGATCGCGTATACTAGTGATGGGTTCTCCATAATGACTCACTTCTTTCAAATCATTGCCAGATACAGCAGTTGCAGCACATCAAAGAGGTCTAGGGCCAAGAGAAGTAGGTAGTCACAGTCTAGGTAATACTATGATGGGATTGATACTTCCTGGTTCTAATGGACTAAGCATCTGTACCAAGAAACTCCTAAAATCGATCTACGGTATAGATGGAAACAAATTCTTTACACTTCGATGTTGTTACCACAGTAGACACGCATCCTTCCGGGCCATCCCTAAAATGCATGCTTATCAGATGAGAGGCTCTTGGCAAGCAGCTCGGGCCCAGTCCCGGCGGGGCACGGAAGCTGGAGCGTGGGTGTCATGCTGTCTCTCTGCCATCATAACCGGGGTTTATCAGAGAACCCCTCGCCCCACAAATTCACTAGCTAAAATCTCAAAGACTCTGGGTACAAACACAGTTGTAAATGTAAAAATCTGCTAGAAGATGAAACATGATAGCGCATGAAGTCAGCCCTGTAAATGATGAACACATCAGGGTTTCTGGTGAGCAGCCACTGTGCGAAAATTTCATTTTTCATCCAGGTAGACTTTAATCCACATGCAAAGCTCAGCGTCATTTCACGGAGTGGCCGGGACGGAAGGTTCCCAGTATGTGCGTGAATGAGAGACAAGAGACACAGAGCGAGGATCTCACTGTTCTGTGCTCCCCCAATGTATGTTCTGTCGCAGGACTAATGGCCAAGGCGCCACTGAGGGCCAGGGGGTGACCAAGACCCTCCCAGAGCCCACTGGGAATCTGGGTGGCAGAATCATGAGGGCATGGGAGCAACAGCTGCATTAAATTGAGACCTGCGCCGTTTCATGAGTCTTATAGGGCTCCAGGGTCTATCTGCCCAAAGGGACAAATACATACAAATCATTTTTTTACAAAAAGATAATAAATTTAAGCGCAACTTTTTGGAGACCAATTCTTTTATATTAAATCTATAAACTAACCCTTAAGATTCTGTCTTGTCATCCCAGCCACTCATTCTGCATAGTATTAGAGAGCAGAGGAAATCATTACATATTTATTTTTCATTTTTACAATTTATCTGCTAATTCTGATGAGTACAAGAAAAAGCTGTTCATGCTTTCAGACTCTAAATCTGAAAAGCTTCCCCAGCAGCATGGACCTCGTCAATTAATGTTGTCCTTACCTGCCTTCCACCAAGACACACCTCGTTGGCTATATTCTTCATAGAGCATATAGGACCAATGGGGTTTTAGCATGACCTTTTTTCTGGTTAAGATTTTATTTATTTATTTGCCAGAGAGACAGAGCAGGAGAGCATAAGCAGGGGGAGAAGCAGGCTCCCCATTGAGCAAGGAGCCCGACTCAGGACTTGATCCCAGGACCCTGGGATTGTGACCTGAGCCGAAGGCAGAGGCCTCAACCCACTGAGCCACCCAGTTGCCCCACCTTAGCATGACTTTTGAACATTTCAGTTTCTCTTTGGAGAAAAATTCACTCAACATTAAGAGAGACCACACCATTAGAATTTTAAAAGATCTCTGGATGATCTAGAAATCATTCTCTGCTATTTAGCAATGAAGAAATAGGGAACATAAGGGAACTGAGCCTCCACATGCATGGAAAGAATTCATGCAGAGGCTGGGGAGGTCTGTTGCTGGTAGAAACTTGGAGCACCCCGGGAGAGTCAGCTGGTGGTTTTATTTTACCTTTCTTAACGGGGAAGGCTAAATTGTACAGCATCGTGATTAAAATATATCAATTAAAATCTCAGATTTTTAATGCTATATTTAAGGGAAACTTATTTCCCTACATTGATCCGCCACTACTACCTTGAGAATCTGATTTATGCTCCTTTTAACTTCTCATGTATTAAAGCAGGAGTATGAAATAACATTATTTCAAATTTGGGGAACAGTTCAATCCTCGTTATCCATAATGATGTGTTTCATTACTGGGAATTCCATTAAGAGATGAAGAAATATCTGACATCCAATTTAGAATGTTAATTGTACAGGTTATGGAGAGAAAGACTTATCTTAATTGATGCGTATGGTTTGTTTCTGTGACAAACGTAGAATGGGCTTCAGAATAACTGGCAGTTAGGAAAGATAGAGGTGAAGTTTCTGAAAGAAAGACTCCAATGTAGATGGGAACCTGTTTTAGGCAAAACGTCATCTATTTGAAGAGTGCCCTTGTGGGATCTGGGGACCACAGTAGAGCGGGGCTGCGTTTGCTTGTTTGTTTTGTGTTAATTCGGCTTGTTTAGTGATATAATCAGCTTCATCATTCAAAATCTCTAAAATCAAATAATTTGGCAGTTGCAATCTTGGTATTTCAAGTACCATCGTGGGCACTGAGGGACCATACAGGCAAGGCACCAAGCAAGCATGGGTGCCCCCGAAGGCACCTTCTAGAAATCACTACAGGAACCTCGCAAAATCACCCTCATTTTCCCATCTAGAAACTGAGGCTCGTATTGACCCGGTGACTCGCTCCAAGCCCCAGTGCCCCATACTGGAAGTCCGTCACACCTCTGTTTTGTTTGACCCAAAGACCCATGCTATTTTGCGCCTACGGGATGCACGAAGTTTTTTTGGATTTGTCTCTGCAGTGTGGGTGGATGTTGAATGACTTTATTACATTAAGGTAAGAAGTTCTCAGTTGGTGAAATCATGGCAGTCCTGGAATGAGCTACCATTTCCTCCCCTGGGTGCAGGAGCTCCGGAGCCAACATCGACATCGTATCTGTGAGGATCTAGGTCTGACTCACTGCAGCTTTGTCTTGCCCTGAATTATGATCCTCATTGAGAAGGAAAAGGCAGAGCTACCCATTATGAGGAGGGTTGCAGAGGAAAAAATTAGCTTCCAATAAAGCAGGGGATATTTAAATTAGTCTAAGGAGCTCTCAGCAATCAGGCTGTGAAACAGGAGATTACAGGACCCCTCTTCTTGGGGTACAAACAGCAATACTGAAATCTGAATGCCCTGGGTAATCTGTCACCTGGCTGCAGTCAACAGTTGAAGTTCCTTCTAGTACCGCAACATCGTATTTTTACAGATTTTGTCTACCTGACTGTACGTATAGATGAAATTTATGCCACCATTATCACTGCCTCTCACTCACATACCCAACTTTTCCACATACTTCAATTGTTGAATATCGAGTGTCAGGCACTATTCCAGAATGGAGATATAATCAAGGCAGGCAGTGTCTTCACTCTTGAAAGGGTTACATATTAATTACAGAGACAGGTAATCAATGAGTAAACCAGGAAACAGGATATGCTCACAAAATGATAAATACAACAAGGAAATAAACAGAATGAAGGAGCAATGATGTGGGGGGTTGTTGATCGAGATGAGTATCTGCCCTCAACCAGCATGAAGAGATGTCAGAAATGGGAAGATCTAGGGGAAGAGCATTTGGGTCAGATGGATAAGCATGTGCAAAGGCCCTGAGGTGTGGACAAGTGTGGTGTGTTCTAGGAAGGGAAATAAAGTAAGCAGACAAAACCTGCATGTGGTTATGACGAGAAACTCTAGTGGAATGAAGAAAGATCATACTCCTTATATTAACACAGCCCAGGGAAAAACCCCATCATCTCTGATAAGCAGTAGAAATTAGGCATCCATGGTTCATATGTCCTCAAAGGGCTACCTGCATAGTTGTATTCTCAGGCTGTGGAGTTTTTAGAGATGAACTGATTCCTTGGCCCCATCTCAGGCTCATGAGCCTCCTTTTTTTTTTTTTTTTTCTCCTTTGCTCACGTTGTGAGTAATCTCTCATAAGTGTTTGGGATTAAAACTAAACCAAGCACCCTATGGCTCTCAGCTCCAGTAGGCAATATGCAGCTCCTTCTGGTGCACTGAGAAGTAATGCTTTTAAACCTTCCTTCAGGACATGCTGTTCCTAGAAAATGCCTGAACACCTTAATTTTGAAACACCTTAATCAAAGTCCTAGGAAGGGCATTTTAAGTCATGATCTCTGTGCAATTAATCATTTTCCAAATAATGCAGACCCTGAACTAATCGATGAAACTGTAGAAGATAATGCAGAGCTTAATGCATATTTGATTTGTTTACTGCTTCAAAAAGTACTTCTCTGATCAGGGAAACTTCCACTTCCATCACTGACATTTGAGGGCTCCTGATATTTGAAAGACTGGATCACTTCAAAATATGTCATACTTCTTAGTCATTAAAGACAATGAAAAATTCAAGTAGAGATTACAGTGAACTATTTCTTTTTTAACTTCAGAGTTACTACCTTGTTACAGCAAGAAGAGGAGGCAATTTTTAGTCTTGTAGCAAACCTACGGATGTGCAGTGTTGTCTTTCCATAAAAATGTCAAAATCGGAGAGGCTTTGGAGATCCAAAATCTGGTCTCGAGGAAGTAAAATTTCACTTGCATGGAAATGTGCATAAGATGGGACAAACGTAAATTGTTGCTTTCACAGAGAGGATAGAGGGAATGAATGGAGGTGGCTGCTGGGTATAATAAATATGTTTAAAATTTTTTCCCAAATTGCATGGTTTTCCAAACAAATCAGTGTGGTAATCTGCGCTTGTTGCAGCAGGATATAAACTTGTTTATTTTCTTATGTCTGTCTTTACTGAGGTTTAGTTGTGATGTTCATAGAGTTCTGCTCATTTTCTGTGTTTACATACAAGTTTATTTGCTCTTTTAAATGATACCAGACCAGGTAGTTGAAATATATTTATATAGTTGCCAAATCTCCTCATCTCTGGATTATTTTTTCGGCAGCCCCAGGGGTCATTATCATGTGACTGGTGTCAGTGTTGGTAGATTTCAGGACGGGGTGTCCTTTCCTTGTATGGCTTCTTTCACTACTGAATGATACAGACCATATCTCCCTGGAGTCAGTGAGCTGAATCACGGAAGTCAAAATGCCCCGGACAGAAAACATTTGCTCTCAGAATGGGGTTTTACATAGCAAGGGCATTATATTATCATAAAGCTTTGTCCAGTTAAATGTAACAGCTAGCAGCCCAGAAGGCGGGCTAGCTCCTACCTGAAAGGCTGTGCAAGAATTAAATGAGATAGTACACGCCGAGTTCTTGGCACCCAAGTTTTGCAAGAATTCTATCTGTTACTTCCTCAGAACGGGTCGTCAGGCCCAGAATTGAGGAAAACACCAGTGCAGGCAACTGTGGAATCTAGGAAGGCATTCGTTTGTGCACACTCATTCGTCCGATGCATGCACCCAACCAGGATGGGTCACAGATGAATCATCCCAGCAAATACTTTCTGTTAGGAAATGATAGGTGCGTGCTAAGTAGGAGCACAAATTAGGCAGCAAGAGTTGCGGAGGGGTGCAGACCCCAGTGTGGTGACCCTTCAGAGCGGAGAGGTCACTTCACCTCAAAAACGGCAAGGACGTGGCGCCATGTTCTCGACTGAGTGTTTCCCAAGTAGGAAACTGTCATAGGGCACGAGACACCCAGGCTCAACCAGAATGTGTGTGGCATCCATGGGTACACCCCTGCTGAACACACGTTAGCTCTGCCCTCTCCGGCACTCGGTTTTTCCAGGGGTCTTCTTGACGAGGCAGGGGTGCTCTTTTGGACCCTCTCAGAATCGAGGTCAGCATCAACGAGCAAACAAACAAAACAAGACACATCCTGGATCCAGTTCTTAGCGGCTCGTGTTGATCCTGCAGGGCTGGCAAGTTGGCCATCCCCAATGCGCGAGTCAGGCAACACAGCGCTACTTGAAACCATGCGAAACTAGAGAAGTGTCCAGGAGTGGCGGCAATAGTTAGCCTTGGTCGTGGGCTCTGAGTGATTTCTGTAGCTTTAAATGCTGCTTCATATGGGCATGGCTCGATTTCAGAGAAGAGCGGAAGGGAGAGTTTCTGAATATCTGTGTTTCATCACGGTTGTGTTGTGTGGTTGGAGCCACTCACCGTGGTTCCATCGCTGTCCAGCACAGGGTCGACTGCCTCGGCACGGGGCTCGTCTCCGGTGGCACAGCTGTGGTTTTGTGACTTGGTGGAACCAACACGAGTCTCTGGTGTCAGCAAGCCTTCCCTCATTGCTGAGAAACTCGGAAAGGCTCTCCAGCTCGATCCGCATTTCCATGTCTGTGCAGCCATGTTGTGGGACTGCTGTCTGGCCAACCGAGATTCTGTGTGAAAACGTGTTTTGAAAACAGTGCCTCACTCCAAAAGTCTGAGAACGAATTAAAACGCCTGCTGGTAATCCTCTGCGTTGGACGCCGTGGTACTGAGGATCTCTAAATTGAGTAGAAATCTATACTAAATTAACTCTGTGTGGGTCCCTGATACATTCTGCTGATTCTTCAGAATGAACTGAGTATTTCATAAGGTGTAATTTAACTGCTGGAGGATTTAGATACCAGGTTCGTTTGTTTTCCTGGCTTCGTTGAGATATAACCAATATGTCACATTATTAGACACCAACCCCTTCAAACTCAGGCAGGCACTGAAAATCTCTGACTGGGTTTGAACCGCAAACTTGAACTGTGGCACCTAACGGCTTGGGTCAGGATTCGGTTCTGTGAGTTTCTGTGTGATGTGTATTGAAGTTAGGTGTGCGTCCATGTGCATGTACACGTGCATTCTTTTTCTCCCGTTGACATTGACGTTTGATGTTAAGGTAACTTCCAACACCAGTACGTGAAGAAAGAAGACCATGAGGCATTTTCTTCTGCCATAATTGAGTTTTCAGGCTTGAAAAGAACAACATGATTCGCTAAAAGATTAAACTTATCTGCAGATTACTTTAGTGCCCTTAGGAAATATAACTTTAAAAAAGTACTTACAGTTGATGCCCATTGAGCAACATATTAATGTGAGATTATGTTTACAGTATTGGAAGATGTGTCCATCAAATTTTTTTCCAGTTAAAATAATCTGCTTATTTTAAGCTATTTTTAAGGTCTGCATTTAAATCGAGAAGCATAGATTTAAGCCGTATAAAAAGGAAACATTTTTGAAATATTTGAGAGTTTTCTGTAGCGGGCAAGTGCCCATTACAGTGTAAGAACCAAGAGGGGAAAATCATATAGGGGAGACAGGCAAAAATCTCTACTGGGAACGTTTAAGGAAGAACCCCAACCTTAGTGTTTGCCAGAAGTGGGGCCACAGGCCAGACCAGTACTCTATGTGTAACTTATGTAAATTCAGGATGCATGCAGATGTCATGTGTAATCTACATACATTCATCTATTTTTTATTTTATTTTATTCAACCGAAAGAACTTTTTGCTATTAGAGCAATCCTTCTTTCGGACAGACCTTACCAAGATACCTGAAACAAATTCTGGTACCAGTGAAGGACGTCATCTATAAGTTATTTGCATTCATTAATTATCATCACTTTACATCCTGGGACTAACCACTTGGAGAGTAATTTTAGTCTAATTATAGATGGTGTCAGCCATTACATATGGTGAGTGTGTTAGGAAGTGTGAGCCCCAGATAGGTCATGATGATGCCGAGGTCCACGACTCTAAGGTAATCATTATTAAGGAGATGTCTTTCCGGGCAACATTAGTAGAGATTTTTAATTACTCTCAGGAGCCCTAGTCAATACCATTGTAGTCCTGATGCTTAGACAACTAAACGTGCCCTGTGTGGTGTTGTTCTTAAGAGTCGAGATGATTTAATGGGACAGGAGACAGTGAGTAACTGGCTGGCAAGTTCACGATTCCCTAGTGGGACCAAAAGTTGCACGGTGTAAAGCAATGTGCTGTTGTTGTTCCTACAAAGAAAGACCAATGAAATCAGGATTTTTTTTTTTCCTGCACCACAAAATGGTACTTCCTTCTACCTTTTGGATCAGCACTGTCCCAGGTGAGAAAGCGATCAGGGCTGCCAAAGGATTTCCATTTTATGATCCATTTGTCTCTTTCCAATTTTGGAAAAACCCTACTCGGATTCTGAATCCCCAGCTGCCTCTAATTATTGTTTTTCTATTCTATTACCTTTTTCTTATTGATTTCTGAAGCTTGTTTATTATGTTATGAACATGCCGTTGGTTGAATACCAACATCCCCATGTTTCTGTTTCTTTTTCATTCTTTCCTTTTAGGAGTCTTACTTTTTGTGTTCTATTTGAGAAGTCTTTGCTTACCCCACAGTTAAGAAGATTTTTTATGTTGTTTTCTTTTGGCACTGGGACTGTCTTACAGTTCACATTTAGGTCTGCAATTCAATAGGATTTGATGTCTGCGTGTGTTGTAAGGGGGGAATTGAGGCTTATTTTTCCCATTCGGATGTCCAGTTGGCTCAGGTCTATCTACTGAAAATACCATGCTTTTGGCAGTGCAGTGCATCTTTGCTAAAAATCTAGAGTCCACACCTCCATGAATTTGTTTTGGGGCTTTCTACTCTGTGCCATTGTCTATGTTTCTAGGTTTGTACCAGTTAAACACTGTTCGGCTTATTACAGATTCCCAATAAGATGGACTCTCCAGTATGACCAGATCTCCAGTTCTTTCTTGGGGTTGTCCTGGATGTTCTTGGTCCAGACACCCGCATTAGAAATTGACCTGAAAATCCCCTACCTTGTTTAGAATGTGCAGCCAAAGTGGAGAGTTACTTGTTGAACTTTTTGAGCAGTTCCCGAAGTTTCTGCCAGGGCGTGTGGAAAATTTATCTATTGATCAAATGTGACTCAGTCTTCAAAATGCACGGTACTAATTGGGACCCACTGCAGCCTAAATGTTCTTTCACGGGGAAAAATCTTAATACCTGATACTCTGGTTCAGCGTGATGGGTCTATAATAGTAGCTACCTTCCAGCTGACACTTTTTCTCTTGAATTTATTTTTCTTTCCTCCAATTTATAATCAAGTCTTCACTTTTTGATTTACTGTGAAGCAAGAATTGCTAGATATACCAGAAAAGCTATTTTCCTTAAAGACCTTTCAAAACCCCACAGCTTTAATATCTACTTGTTAGAGTGTTATTGTTAGATTTAAATTTAGTGGAAAATGGGCTTCTTATTAGTTCCTTGGTTTTAAACTCATAAATCCCTTTCATTAAATCTTTTTTTTTTATTAAGGTTTAGCAAACTCCCACCAGCATTTGATAATATCCCTGGGAAAGACTTGACTCTCTGAGAGCTACTCTTGTATTTTTTTAACATGTAAAAATGTAGTCGCAAATAATCTCCTGTTTGTGGTTCAACAGTAAAAGCCGAGATAATACTTGTGTTCAGGTATTTACACTACATACAATAATCTGAGTGTGCCCCGGTCCCTCCCAAACTTTCCTATATTCTTCCTGTCAAAACACTTAAATACATTTAAGCATGTTGGTGGGAAAGGTCCAGATGGAGAAGGACGAAAGCCCGCAGGCAGTTTTCAGAGCCTACTTACTCACCAACACCAGGCCCAGTAAAGCTGGAAGGGTTTGGTAGGAGTTACTTTGTTTCCTCCCAGGATGGTGAGATTTGCTGATACAGCATGGAAATGTGTTCACCAGGGCAGTTCAAATGGCCGGGATGTCCTGACGTTTTCGTTCTGGCTGGTTGACCCACACATCGCTGTGGAAGGCTCATGACGAGAAGTGACAGAACAGGGCATGTCCCTAAAGTTTCCTACGCTAGATGTGGGGAGGAGAGAAGAGAGGAAGTGGGAGAAACAGGTAGGAGCGGAAGGACAAGCACAAGCAGGTGGTTGAAGGAGGAGGGCTGTCAGGCAGGAGAGGTCCTGGGGAGGTCAGGAAGGGAAGGGTCCTAGGGTTTATCTGGTAGTAGGAACACAGCGGACGGGCAGGCATATGGCTGTGGCTAGTCTCCCAGACACTGTCCTTTCACCACAAGTCCTTGTACATTGAATCCTGGGGGTACAATTTACAAACCCTGTGATCTCCTTCTTCTTGTGTTTTGATGAAGACTTCGTTATATAGGTATGATCGATTAACAGGCATCACTGGCCATTGGCGGTTGATCTAACCTCCAGCACCTGTCCCTTTCCGGGAGGTCATGGGGGTGGGACTGAAAGTTCCAAACCCTCTAATCACTTGGTTGTTTCCCCTTGCAACTGCCCCCCAACCTTACAGGCTTTCCAAAAGTCCTCTCATTAACATGACACAAGACCCCCCCTTTTTTTTTCTTACATCGCTTAGGAAATTCCGAAGGTTTTAGGAGCTCTGTGCCAAAGGGGACAAAGACCAAAATCTATTTCTTATTATACATCTTATTATAAATCGTCATATCACAAATGTCCGTCTTGAACAGTAAGAGCAATCCTAATTTAACCTATCTAAGGGAAGTTCGAATAAGAAAGGGGAACCAAGTGTGGGAGACCCTGGACCCTGCTTAGGGAAGCCTGACTCTGAGCCTTTCTTTCATGGCATTGTTCGCAAGGATGTGCAGTCACCCTCCTCTGACAACTGCTGAATCCTGCCCAGGGGAAAGGAAGACACTGATGGAGGGATGTCCCTTATTCTAATGGGCTGCTCCTTAATTTCTGCATAACTTAAGTTCTCTTATTTTACGCCCTTTCTTTCGAACTGGGTAGATTTCTGTAGTGCTGGTTTATTCTTTGTTTTGTGGGACTTTGCCAATGTAGGTAGGAATAGATCAAACACTGAGTGTGGTTTTGCCTGATTGCTCATGTTGCTTCAGGTTGCGCTCATATGGATACACTTGTGTGTGCGTGTGTGTGTGTGCGTGCGTGTGTGCGTGTGTGTGTGTGTGTGTGTGTGTGTGTGTAGAGTGGTTATTGGATCTGTCAGTGTCGTTTCTCTGAGCAAGGAACTTAAAGGCAGAGTTTTTTAGCTTCAACATGATGCTGTAGCAGATCATTGACACCAAATTTGTTTCACAAATATGGCAGCTTGGTATCGATGAAGACATACTTGAAAATTACAGAAAATTTTTTTTCTCAAATTTCTAATATGAGTTCTTAAATGTGTGTATTTTCCTTTTTTGCCTCCCTCCCCCCACCCCACCTTTTAGCACTGGAGAACGCTTTCGCAATTTATCATTCCATATTTGTGCACGAAGGGCCACAAACTAAGTCATTTATAAAAATTGGCCAAATGGTTGGAAATTAAGAAAAAAAAAATCACTGAGTCAAGATAGGCCAAAATAATGCCGTTTTCTTGTGTGTGCCTTCTTTTTCAGGTCAGAACTGTGGCGGTTTAGTCCAGGGTCCCAATGGCACCATCGAGAGCCCAGGGTTTCCGCACGGTTATCCAAACTACGCTAACTGCACCTGGATCATCATCACAGGAGAACGCAATCGGATACAACTGTCGTTCCACACCTTCGCCCTTGAAGAAGATTTTGATATTTTATCGGTGTACGACGGCCAGCTCCAACAAGGGAATTTGAAAGTGAGGTAAAGTACTGGCTCTTTATATCACAGATCAGGCAGCACTGTGGGACTTAGGTTCTGGAAGTCAGTTGGAATTATCTGAATTATCAGAAAATGTTAGTTACAATAAAAAGTAGACTTTTGTGCACACTTTTTTAATACTTAAAAACTTGTTATTGAAAGCAATCATTGCCTTCATTTATAGACATCAAATGGTTACAGTTCTGTAAAACGGTGTTGTCAAGGTAATTCCAGTAAAGTTACAATACACCATTGTTTTTAAGCAACTGTGGATTTGAGAGAGAAGACACAAAGAGAAACAGATGAGTACGATCCAGAGAACAACAGAAGGAACTTTTACACTGCCAGAGAACACACTCAAGACAAAGAGTCTGGGATGTGGGTGGGATAAAAACATGAAAGAATACTGAGCTCCTCGGAGGATTTTTGGTTCACACAATCATAATATATATATTCCATTCCCCATCAGTTTTCCCTTTCAATCTATGATTTCTACCATCAAGAAAGAACAAAAATTTTCTGGGATGATTTTAAGTT
This sequence comes from Mellivora capensis, assembly GCA_004024625.1. Classification (NCBI taxonomy): domain Eukaryota; kingdom Metazoa; phylum Chordata; class Mammalia; order Carnivora; family Mustelidae; genus Mellivora; species Mellivora capensis. The sequence goes on from PISX010023106.1 coordinate 23,661, forward strand.
ACTTTTTTTTTTCAGCCAGAAAAGAATTGTGCCTGTACAAGTATATCCTTTTATTTTTTTATTTTATTTTATTTTATTTTTTGTCAAAGGAAAGAGGAATGTCCCTTCCAAAGAAATTGGAATTTCTTAGGTAAATTGCTAAACATACTTAAATAAGGCAAACGAGGCTTTATCTTCTGGTTTTAAAGTTTTGTACTAATTAGAGATTGTTGAATATATGAATTTTTGTAGAAAAATTGACATTGGGCAGAGAAATTTACTGCTTAGATAAATAAAATGGTATTGTTGCCATTGTCAACAGAATTACACACAAAGCACATGCTTTATATTTTATTTTGTGGATTGAGAAAAGTCTCCTCTGACTGCAGAAAATTGTACATCTAGTTAACATATTAATAATTAAGATATATATAAGTTAATATATTAAATACATAATGATATACTTTCTACTTTCTTTATGCATTTTTAGATATACAACACTTTTTGTTTTTTCTGGGTCATCTACAATATCTGTTGTCTGTTTTTAGAAACCCTTTGCCTTTTTGTCACATTGCACACAACTATCTCTTTTTATGAATGATCTAGGTAAGCTTTTCCCTGTCTAACGTGTATGGTCCTACATTTTGGATGTTTAGGAAAGTTTCTACAAATATAATCCTTGGTAATTTGATGTAAGATTTCTTACCCATTCCCTGCTCTTTTAAAGATTAGTTATTTACTCGTTTTTCTTGCAAATAAATTATGATACTAGAGAATGGTGGTATCTTGTAACAATAGAAAGAATTGTAATAGAAACTGCAGATATAACATTTAAAAAATAGCGCAAGCAATGAATTTTGGAACACTGAAAAAAATAAAATGAAATTAAATTTAAAAATGAAAAAGATAAAAAATAGAGAATCAAATTTATTCTAATATCATCATACAACTTTTTTCAAAGTAATTATTTCTCTTTCCATTAAGAAGATTTTCCATATGTGCTCTATAAAGATACTTCTCTGTCAATATATTTCCTATTTTATTTTAAAATCTAAAAATATTTTTGTCTTAATACATAGTATTTATTTTACATTTTGTTTTATAATGTTTTATAACTATTTGAATTTATAATTTTATCTTAATTCCTATAATTCTACCTTATTCTAAAGGAAATCTGCTACAATGTTGATTCCCTGTCTTTAAACAATTTATGTCCTTACGGTGGCCTTATGACCACTTCATGTGTTAACTCCAACATTTAGAAAACAGCATTCCCGTGATCTTCAATATTTTAACAAGATAGCAGTGGAAATATGAAGGTTGGAGTAACTAGGTTCATTGTATTTTATTTCGGTGAATAGTTTATAAATTGCTATCAGTACCTCAAAGAGCTTTATAAATGTAGGTGAATTATATGAAAGACATCATGACTTTTTACTGACTTAAGATACTTTTACTAGAGAAAGCAAAGCAAACAAGCTGATAAGAAAAAAACTCCTTGGGTTCATTAAGTTACTCAGTTACCTACAATTTTTTGTTTGAGACAGAGAACAAATACGTCATATTTCTGCCTGTTTCCAGTCCTTAAGGTGAGGAAAATGCTTTCACCCATTAAATTCTATAATCTATCTTGTATCTCCATATTTGGACTGCCTTTTGTGGACAGTCTGTGGGCAGAGGGGAGATCTTCAGGGGACAGAAGTGACCGTGACAGGTATCATGACACAAATAGGCAAAATAGATCAGGAACAGGATGCCACAGACTGCTCAGTGCTAGGAGTCTTCACTCACATAACGTTTTGGATAAATAAGGACATGAAATAGAAACATGGACATGGTTAAGATGGTTGCAACATTTCAAGACTGTCTGATTCAAATAGAATCAAATTCTAATTAACGAGGTGGGGAAGCTTCTCCTCTCCTTGCTTGCTACCTGTTTCCCATTACGTCTTGGAACGGGTGTCTAGTTCTGGAACGTGACCAGCTCAACACAGACAGCAGCTCTGGGATTCTAAGGCTATTTTCTAAGAGGACTGATGTCTGTCCCGATGCACTGAGTTGTCACGGAAGTTCTTTCTTAGCGCTGACCCGGTCTGAACTGTTGCACAGAAACTGTCCTTAGTAGCTCAACATGGATACTAACAAAACACAGTAATTGTTTTTTATTCAAGAACATGAGAGTTTTATTATAAAGAAATCTCTTCTGTTTAACCACAATGAAGAAAATTTTTCCAAATCGTATACGATTTAGATTTAACTGCTAACAGAACCTAGAATGTGGAGGGTAGAATTGTTGATATTCATGTTGTAATTTGACCTACAGTGAAGACTAACTATATTGTCTACCTTATGGAAGAAAAAAAAAAGTCTTTATTCTTAAAAAATTTTTTAAATATTTATTTATTTATTTGTCAGAGAGAGAGATTGAGTGAGAGAGCACCAGCAGGGGGAGCGGCAGGCAGAGGGAGAAGCAGGCTCCCCACTGAACAGGGAGCCCAATGCGGGGCTTGATCCCAGGACCCTGGAACCATGACCTGAGCTGAAGGCAGACGCTTAACTGACTGAGCTACCCAGGCATTCTGAAAGAAAGAAAGAAAAATAAATTAAAAAACTTTGAAGCAAAACAAAACAAAGCAAACAAACAACAAAAACCTGACATACAATTCATGTTATCGTCTTGGGTTATTTATATAACTCTTACAAACATATATGATGCGCACCTCCATCAGTAAATTCAGTTTTAACATGTAGATATGGAAAGGTCAATTAAGGCTTCTCTTAAACCCAAAAGAAGAGTTTTGACTCAAAATTAGAAATAGAAAGGTGCTCCTTGAGGGGCACGTGGCTGGCTCAGTGGGAAGAACATGCAGCTCCTGGGATGGGTGGGGGACTCAGTTGGTTAAGTAGCTGCCTTCAGCTCAGGTCATGATGTCAGGGCCCCGGGATCAAGTCCCACATCGGGCTCCCAGCTCAGCAGGGAATCTGCTTCTCCTCCTCCCTCTGCTGCTCCCCCTGTTTGGGCTCTCTCTCTCTCTCTCTCTCCAACAAATGAATAAATAAAATCTTAAAAAAAAAAAAAAAGAGGGAAGAGCATGCAACTCTTGATCTGTATGTAGGTAGTGAGTTCAAGCCCCACAAAAGAAAGAAAAAAATCTGCTCTTTGAATTACCTAGACTTAAAACGAGTGATTTTTATGGCCCGTCACATTATCGCTATTTTTTGACTCTTTACCACAGGGCCCTGATATTGAAGGAAATCAGTAACCTGACCCCTAACTACATGTCTGACCTCCAGTCTCTTGTACTCATTTCTAATTCTCTTTGTCTATTTGGGCTGCATCACAGAACACCAGACCCTGCATGGCCTTTAAAAACAACAGACATTTCTTCCTCATAGTTCTGGAGGTTGTACGTTCAAGATCAAGGTGCTGGCAATTTTAATGTTGAATGAAGGGCGGCTTCTTGGTCCATAGGCGGTTGTTTTCTCCTGTGTCCTCATGTGGAGGAAGGGCCACGGTAGCTCTTCAGGATCTCTGTTAGAAGGGCATTCATCTCATTCACAGGGCCTTCCCTTCATGCCCTAACCACCTCCCACAGAGCTCACCTTCAAATAGTGTTTGTTTCATTGGAGGTTAGGATTTCAACGTATGCATTCGGGAGCAGGTGTCAACATTGTGTGCAGCACTGTGGGAGCTCATGATTTAGTGGAATGGATCTGTGAGTTATTCCTTGATCTGATCTGGGGAGAGTATGTTGATCATCTCTACTTCCTCATCCTTCCCTCTGCTCACCTAAATGATATCCTACTTCCAAAACCCACTTTGCATTTTACCTATTTCGGAAAATTCTCCCTGTGCATACACATTCAGAAACAAAAACACCCCCCAAAGTTTCATTTTTTTCTAAGCTCTTTTAGCACTTCCCACTAACATAGACCTTGAAGAATAGGCTTCTTTGAAATCATACCAGCTCTGAAGTTGTTGTTGGGGGTGTAGATCTGTGTTGAGTATGTCAAGTAGAACTTATGCCCTTTGAAGCCAAGACATGGGTCATGAGTGCATTTCTCTGGTGATGGTGGATATGTTTACTTAGTCTTTCTCCTCTGGATAAGCACGAGTTAATTGTCCAAGAGAGAGATTGTTATCCAGTAAGATACTCCATATCTCTAAATATGAAGTAGTGAAGTAGTATTTTTTGTCTCCAAATCAGAAAATAATTGAAGTTGCCATCAACCTCCAACTGTGATAACATTATAATATCAAACTTGGAGTAGAAATCTCATTATAACCTCAATAAATGAGTAAAAGTGAACCTATGGGGGGAAATCGTGGCATGCATATGTGGGAAATCAGAACATATTATTCCACAATTATTGTAGCATACAGGAAAATAGCTTTGTCAGTGATCTTGACTCTCCTGTGACTTAGACAAGATTATCCCTTGTTTTCTGCAATGATGATGATAAGAAGCTAGAGATTAATGTGATAAGGCCATCCCAATGAAGAGATCATTAATAAGTGTTGTTAAAATATCACAGTTTTCAGGGATGCCTGGGTGGCTCAGTTGGTTAAGCGGCTGCCTTCAGCTCAGGTCATGATCCCAGCGTCCTGGGATCGAGTCCCACATTCGGCTCCTTGCTCGGCAGGGAGCCTGCTTCTCCCTCTGCCTCTGCCTGCCACTCTGTCTGCCTGTGCTCGCTCTCTCTGACAAATAAATAAAATCTTTAAAAAAAAAATCACAGTTTTCAAAAAAAATTTTAAAAAAATCACAGTTTTCTCTAGCTTTTTTTTTTCTGCACTGTAATCATGGATTTGAATGCATTTAAATTAGCTAAGAAACCTGTGTAATATTAACTATATCTGGTGTTGTTTAGAACGTGAGAACTTTGAAGGGCTAAAAAGAGGTTTTAATTGCACTCAGAATAGATTAGCCTCGAGATCTAGCAATGCCTAAATTCTGCCTTTCCATCCCCCGTTGCTGGTATGAGGTCCAGGCGGAGACACTCACAGATCAATAGATAAAAATCAAAGCATCATTTTATTTTTAGCTGGGATGGTGACTCATGCTCCAATTGAGACTCAGATAAATGTCATGCAAAGTGGGCATAGGAGATTCTACAGCGACTGGAGTCCCATTCTAACACCAACATGGATCTTGACGCCGAATCATCTTCAGCCAGCCTCAGGGTCAGGAACGGAAGGAATGGCCCCTGTGACCTCACCAGCACGTGGCGAGGGAGGGAGAGCCTGGAAAGAGGGGCCTTGTAGTTAGGGGGAGCAAAGCACGAGAGCCCACTGCCCAGAGTTGATGTCTCCAGCCACGGAAGCCCAGAAACTCACATGGTGCTTGCATGTCCGATGCAGCGGGCTCTCCTGCCTTAGCGAGGACTCCTCAGAGAAGCTGAGGGGGACGGTGGTGGCGTCTGGTCCTCGTATATAAACCCATCATGTTCCCAGAATTATGTTTATTTTTCAGCCGCGTCCACTACTCTACATACAGAATTAGGTGATGAAATAAAAAATAAATGTTTCTGATACGTCTTCCAAATCTCCTTTCTCACCATATGCTTTCTTTCTTCCTTTCTTTATTATTTTTTTCTCAGCATATGCTCTAACTTAGCAACTCATAGATAGGCAAGCTCAATGCTTATTGGGTAAGGAGTAGTGGGTTTTTTGTTTGTTTTTGTTTTTTTAATTGGTGGTCTCCTGTGGATTAGCATGGAAACCAGAAATTATCAAAAGGATAAGATTGAGGCATGAACATAGGTATATGTCTGTATATCTCTGTCTCTATATCTACCTATAATACAGATATCTAGATATATATGTGTGTATATATGTGTGTGTGTGTGTAATATATAACATTATATATTATATATGTTATGGATGATTTTAATATATATAATATAGTTGATTTTAATAGGTAGCTTTGGTTGAGACTAACTGTATTTTATATATGCATGTATGTTCATAAGACTTGTTTATTAACAAAAATGATGAAATTGTTAGTAAGTAGAAGTCCCAGAGATAAAATAATGAAGCATTCAGGGGAGACAGGTAGAATTTTGTTTGTAATACTACAAGCAAGTTTTAACATGTATTTGAATTCTAACCCCTACCTCTTCAAGCTGTGGTGATTTTTTTCTGCAGTAGCCAAAGACACATGATTCATTTCCCTACCTTGGCAAACTTTATTCATTCAGTCAGAGAAGTCTTTTGGATCATCATAAGTATATGTGTGTGGAATATTTCCTAAAATTTCCAACTCTTAGGACGGAATTTCCCTTATAAACATGTGGACATAGGGAAATGCATTTGAGTTTTAGAAAGAGAATAGATGACAAGAAGAGTAACAAATGGTTGGAAATAGGATTCCATGTTCAGCAAAGATAGTTTGTTGCATTAGTCATGGGAGCCTGAAAGTAGGCATGGTTTTACAAAATATAAAATCTTATCGCACTACTTAATAACAGAAGAGATACGTTGGGTCACCAATTTAGATATTCATATGGAAAAACAAAAATAGTGGAAAAAAATTCTTCAGTACACATCATTTAGAAATCATGAAGAAAATGGCAGAAGAATTTGACCTCCTAAAATTTAAAACCCCAAAGCCAAATGACAAATTGAGAAAAAGAATTCACAACAGCTATGCAAGACAAAGAGCTGATGTCCTTCATTGAAAAAATACACCAGCAGAAATATCAGAGAATGAAATCATTTATCTGAAAATCTGGTAAAAATATGACCAAAGAGTTCAGCTATAAGAAATTCATGGCAATCAGTATAACTAAAGCCAATTAAAATAATAATGCAATATAATATCTCACCATTCTGAATTGGCAACACTTTTACATGTTTTGACAAGTCAGAGTTTTTAAGGATTATTCGAGATACAAATCTTGAAATTTCTCTCAGATTGAAAAACTATAAACAAACTCATTCAGCAAGACTGTGCTATGAATTTATTCTACAAAAATACCCCCAAACATGACAAAATATATGTAAAGGAATGTTTATGGGTGCGTTTTGATAATACTGAAAAAGATCAAGATTGCCTATCTTTCCACAGAGACTAAATGAATTAGAGTGTATAGGTATTATAGCACACCACTGACATTAGGAAATGTGATCTTTGACGGCTGATATGAAGTGATCTATTTTTCAGTTAAAAATAAATACAGAATCAGAGTGTCCAATATCTCTCAACACCTTATTCTTTTTAATAGATGATGCTTAATAACACATAATCAAACACCTTCAGGGGAGTTCCGGACGTTGGGAGCTCAGAACTCTCTTCCTTACGTATAATTACCGTCCACTGTAGTGACTTCAGTAGGGCAGGGGGAAGCTGGACCCAGGGCATGAACCCAGCCTGAGAGATCCCAGCTGTAATCAACTGAAAATGCTGTCTTCATCCGGAAACATTGTGGCTACTGAGTGGCCCTGGCAGGCCCTTCTGGAGGGATGTGGTTTTGTTCTAGTTTTTGTGGGTTTTTTTGTTTGTTTGTTTTTGTAAGTATCTGTTTTGTGTCTTTGGAACTCTTGTAAAAGCAACTAGGTCTAGGTCTAAGCCTCTCTCCCTGTTTATCTCTGTTTCTGTCTCTTTCTATCTCTACCTATCTCCATCTCTCTGTCTCCAGCGTTTTCTCTCTCTCTCTAATCTGTATTTATATCAGTGTTTCTCAACGGTGACTTTCTGCCCCAGGGGACATTTGGCAATGTCTAGAGACATTTTTGGCTGTCACAACAGGATGGGGGCACCGCTAGTATGTAGTCAGTGTAACACAGAGATGTTGATAAAAATCCTATAATGCACAAGACAGCCTCCCAGGACGAAGAAGTGTTCATCACAAAATATCAGTAATGTTGTGGATAAAAACCCCCTGACTTAGAGCACTGCACCGTCTATAGAAGTCATC
>PISX010023107.1:0-30366 GCA_004024625.1 Mellivora capensis
TGGTCCATATACACTATGGAGTATTATGCCTCCATCAGAAAGGATGAATACCCAACTTTTGTAGCAACATGGACGGGACTGGAAGAGATTATGCTGAGTGAAATAAGTCAAGCAGAGAGAGTCAATTATCATATGGTTTCACTTATTTGTGGAGCATAACAAATAACACGGAGGACATAGGGAGATGGAGAGGAGAAGGAAGTTGAGGGAAATTGGGGGAGAGATGAGCCATGAGAGACTATGGACTCTGAAAAACCACCTGAGGGTTTTGAAGGGGCGGGGGATGGGAGGTTGGGGGAGCCAGGTGGTGGGTATTAGGGAGGGCACACATTGCATGGAGCACTGGGTGTGTTGTAGAACTATGGATTCTGTTACGCCGAAAAGAAATGAAATAAAAAAAAAATTTAAAAAAAAAAAAAAAAAGAAGAGAGACACTGGAAAAGCTGGCACCCAGAGAGACAAGGCTCAGAGAGCTGGGAAGAGCAGCCATTGGCGCTAGAATCCGAGAAGGCGGTGAGGCTGTGAGTGTTGGAAACTGCAAAGTAGGTTTAGGCTCTGAGGTGGGAAGGCAAGGTTCTGCTGGGGTGAAAAGCAGGGAGGCTGGAGGTGACTTTCCTGGGAGGAGAAAGCCCATAGAAAGTGATGGGGAGGGACGAAGTCCCTTCTTCTTCCTGCTGTGCAGTCTGTGGCGCCACCTAATGGCACACAGGGAGCCTCCAGAAAGCAGGAACTTGGTTTGCTGTCCCAGCCCCAGTGTCACGCAGCAGAGTGTAGAGGGTGGACTTACAGAGGGATAATACCCTGATCATTAGCCCATCAGTTATTAAAGACTTAGTAACTGGATTATCCTTTGTTCTTTCTTTCTGCCAAATCCAGTACCAAATCCATTAGAAATTTTTAATACTACTCTAAAATAGTTCTTAATTTTGTGGACTTTCCCCCCTCTTTCCCATAAACTTGGTCCAAGGGACCATCACCCCTACCCTGGATAATGGCAATGTCTGTCTTACTGGACTTCTTAATTTCACTCTTGCTTCCCTCCAAATTATACATTCATTCAACAAATGTTTATTGAACACCTACTGCATCCGAGGTACTGATCCAGGCACTTGGACTATACCAGTAAACAAAACAGATGAAGTCCTTTCTTACAGAGCTTCCATTGTAGCCACTCACATCAACACAAAGCAGCAAGCTAACTCTTATGTGTTAAATTGTGTACCTGCTTAAACCCTTCAAAGGTTTTCCGATTCCAAATAGAACAAAAGCCAAACTCTCTATGAAGAATAAAGCTAGGTTTGATCTGATGACTTTCAGCATCTCCAGACTTGGTGGTATCCCTTTCATTCTCCTCTGTGCTCGGACACACTAGCCAACTTTCGGTTTCTTAGACATGCCAAAATCTTTTCCTGCTCAGGACCTTCCTAAATTCATTTCTTTTTGGCTGAAAAGATCTTCAGCTCAATTTTTCTATGTCTTCATCCCACTGTCCAAGTATCTGCTAAAATATCAATTCACATTTCTGGCTAATATTATATATGTAGCCCCTACTTCATCAGTCTACTATTTCTGCCTTCAGTTTCATCATAGAATTTGCCATAATTCGTCATTATAAGTAAATATCTTATTTGATTATTTGCTTGTTAAACATCTTTCCCACTAGACTGTAAATGTCCAAAGTGCAGGGGTTAGATCTTGTCTATATTCCAGAATAAAGCACAGTGTCAGGTGCTCCATAAATACTTACAGAATGATTTAGTCAATTAAAAGCTCTAAGAATTCAGTTTAATGTTGTTTAATCCAGCAATACCTAAGCTTACTTGATCACAGATCATTTTTAGCATAATACCTCTCAACCCTCCTTATAAAACTCATGTTCTATTAATAGACATTGGGTTAATACAGGCTTTCATTTGGGATCTTCTCTGGCCCTTATTTAACTTCAGGAAAAACACCTTTGAAGCAGAAGATACCTAGAGTTAATTTTTATTCTCTCAGGGCAAAGAGCAAAGATTTACAGTTACTTTTTTATGAGACCCCAGGAGACATCCAAAGTTTAGAGACAAAGGTATGGTCTGAGTTCTAAAGAGACTAGATTCCAATGCTCACTCTTACCTGTAAAACCAAGGTTATAATTCTGATATTTCCAGATGGATGGGAGAAGATAATGAAATAACACACACAAGATAATTGCTACAATATGCAGCACATAGTAGGTTCTCAATATGAATGTCAGCTCCCACATTTTCATTTACTCCCTTTGTCCATCTATTGAAGAGACAAATTGCTAGCAGTCTACAGAAAATAATGGAAAAATATTGACAGCATAACTGGCATATATTATATTAACCACTAGTGGATGGTGTTACTAGCCAATGACATATTTGTAATTTTTCATCTCTGCCTCTCTACATCTCTCATCTGCTCAGCCTGCCAGTAAATATTAGACCTGGTCCTGCCCTTAAGAATACTAAAACTAATTATGGAAAAACAACCAACACAAAGGAAATAACTAGAGAGAAATAAGATGCTAATAGGCACTAAAAGATGTAAGAAAGGAGGTATCTGAGGTTTCTCTCATAAAAGATAGTGGCGGCGTGGATATGCACTTTCTCTTAGGCAGCCTCCCATAACCAAGCAATTTAACAAAATGTTTTTGGATGGAGTTTGGGAAGTCTACCCCAAACAAAAATGAAATTCTGATTCAGCAATGTGCCCTTCCAAGACCACAACACATTTTAAGGAATCTGTCCTCATAAATTTCAAACGAAAGAAAAGATCCAAGCCACTTTCTAAAACCTGACTTCTCAGCACAGTGCTTCATTACAGACCCTGGGAAGCTTAAATGGCAGGCTAATTTTTCTTCTTCCCCAAAATTGAAAACAGCTTGAGCTCTCAAAAGTCCTTGTCATCTACCAAAGCAGATGGAAACTAAGGAAGAGAACAACCTTACAACAAAATAACAGCAGGATTAACCTATGGAGAGACAGTGAATTCGGGAACACTATTTTTGCAAAAGACTATAACCTTGGGTCTCCTTGCTCTAGTACTATGGCATCATTTTAAAGGATGGAGACAAACCTGACATAAAGGAAGGCCCTGTGGTACCTCTCCCACCAGCCTAATTTATGAAAATAAATCTAGTTAGATTTGCAGAGTCTAGGGAAGAGTCTGAACAGTGACAGCAAGAATTTGTTACATGTTAGGTTTGAGGTTATCGGTGAGGTATAATAAAGATGTCAGATATGAAGTTAGAAAACCAAAAGAGTTAGTCGTCTATACTTAGTATAAAATTAAACGTGTGGTTTTTCGAATGGGTTCTGTTGAACTTACACTTTATTGAGGGGACAAGGAAGAAGGAGAATGGACAGGTCACGTGTCCGGCACCCCTCACTCAGCCCAAGCAGCTCCAACCTGTCATTTTAATATTTTAATTTTGTGACTGAAAAGTGGGTTCCACTGCTTTAAAAAGAGTGAAAATCACAGTTCTAGGTGATTTATGGCAATGTCTCCAGATTCTAAGTGTGACTCTGGAATTGGGAGAATTTCCAATGCAAAACAAACCATGCCTAAGATCCCTCTATAGATGGTTACCATCTGGAATTAGGGTTTTGGTTTTTTTTTCTCGTGAGGTGGTATTTTTCCCCATTATATTTGTTAACTTCCCCCATAACCTAGCAACTTTATTATAGTTTTCGGTATTAGAAAGGCAGAGATTTTGATAATAAAAAGACAGCACTAATAAAGGACTTTTTACATGTGATTTGACAAACGAAATAGAAATGAAATCCTACGTTAACCAACAATGCATCTTTAATATTCAGTTTTTGATAAGAACATGTCTTGGGCATATAAGCACTTGAGAATCCACGAACAATACTCATATTGTTGCTGAGAGGCACCGACTAAACACACGTCCGATATGTATTAGGAAGAGCAAAAGGAAGGAATTATGGGAAGATGGAAAGAAAGAGAAACAGAGAAAAAGAAAAAAAAGAGGGAAGGGAGGGAGGGAAGGATGGAGGGCAAGAAGAAGAGAGGGAGGGAGGCAGAGATAGAGGGCGGGACGAAAAGTGGGGAGGAGGACGGAAGAGAGAAGAACTACAGAAACAACTTATAGAAAACAGATATAGGTGACATAAATTTTTTTTACTAACACCTACTAAGTGGTTTTACCTTCTCGCCATCATGCCTTTCTTCAGCCATTCTTTTGTTTCTCCATTCTCTGGATGGAGACATCAAAAGGCATGGATTGTGAGAAAAGGGAAGGAAAGAGAATGGAAAATAAGTAGGGTTTGTAGGAAACCAGACCAACCAAATTGACTTTGCTTGTAGTGAACATGGTTTAGAACAACTTTGCATTAAAAAAAAGAACAACTTTGCAAACGACCTTGTATAAAACCAATTTTGTCCATAATAATTTTCACTTCAATTGAATGAAATTTCTCTTAGGCCCCAATCAGCCCTAATTTCCATGAGGAGTCTTCCATTTCAGCTAGATGACCTATTCCTTGAAGAATGGAACCATTGATATTCGCCTTTTCATTATTCTCAGCACCCAGCACGTAGTAGGCCTTGCAGCTGAATTAAATACAAGTATTTAATAACTAATGCTGGCCAGAGCATTTCTTGACTTTTGAGTCAAGAAAAGAGTAATTTTTGTTGGTAAATACAAGGTACGAGTGAACTGAATCTCCATTTTGGTTATATAAAACTGACACTCATAATTTACTTAAATACTCAAATGGTTTCTATAGTTATATTTGTCAGTTCTTTAAGTAAGAACAATGTTAGAGGAAAAAAGAGAAAAAAAGTGTTTGCTACGATGTGTTCTATGAAGTTTTCTAAACCCTATTTAGTTGTGAAATAAAGTCTGAATTAATCTGACAAATATTTGAGTGCCCGAGCATAAGATTTTAGGCAGCCCTGAGCCAAGACCAACATTGTCCATGTCTCATGGAGCCTCCAGTGAATAGAGGAGATGGATATTAAACAAGTCATTACCTAATTATCTGGTTAAAATTGTTATGAATGCTACAATGGAGAAGTTGAGGAAGTGATGAGGCTACAGACTCAGGCATTCTTTCCTGAAAAATAAATTATGTTTGAACCCGTTTGAGAGAGTTAAGGAAAGATGAAGTGAGTAGGGAGAGGGAGAATGGCTTTTAAGCAGATCGTGTGAAGAGACCAAAGCGAGAAGGAGGAGAACATGCCGGTGGAACCAAAGGAAGGTAGTGTGGCCAAACCTCCCAGCGAGGGAGAAGTAGTACCAAGAGTCGTTGAGAGGACAAGAGAAGCCTGTAAGATTAGGAGCAGCTTGAGCGCCTGGGTGGCTCAGTGGGTTAAAGCCTCTGCTTTTGACTCAGGTCATGATCCCAGGGTCCTGGGATCGAGCCCCACAACGAGCTCTCTGCTCTGCGGAGAGCTTGCTTCCTCCTTTCTCTCCCTGCAGGGTTCTCTTGCCTACTTATAATCTCTGTGTGTCAAATAAATAAATAAAATCTTAAAAAAAAAAAAAGATTAGGAGCAGCTTTCCGTGGCTGTATTTCATTTTTAAGCTGGACGCCCAGATTACTCAAAAGTTTCTGTGTTTGACTGTGCGTGAAAATTGTCAAAGTCATGGCTGTGTGGCATAGCTGGTTCTGGGGTATGAGGACTTAATCTACTTTAAATTCTCCCATTATTTCCCTTTTTCCTAACCTTTAAAATATAAAATTATGTGTAGATGGATTTTTTTTTAAATAATGGCTGAGTTATACATTTTTTAAATTCTTTGTTGAAGGAATAAGGTAAACCTTAGAGGAGAACAAAGGGACAATGATGCGGGCCACCATTTGCCAAATTGTGTTCTGTGGATGTAATATGATATTACTTTAAAAACAGAAAAATTCTGTGGTTAAACCTTTGGGAAAATAGTAGGTTAAATAAAGGTAAACAGGTTTCGGGGCACCTGGGTGGCTCAGTGGGTTAAAGCCTCTGCCTTAGGCTCAGGTCATGATCCTAGGGTCCTGGGATCGAGCCCCACATCAGGCTCTCTGCTCATCAGGGAGCCTGCTTCCCTCTCTCTCTCTGCCTGCCTCTCTGCCTACTTGTGATCTCCGTCTGTCAAATAAATAAACAAAATCTTAAAAAAAAAGAATTTTAAAAAAGGATAATTAAAAAAACAAACACCAGATGAGACCTTGTTTCCTGGAGGACAAACTAGATGACATACAGGAGGGTGCCCTTTTCAAATGAAGGAGAAGCATCCTTCGAAGACCCTGTGTGCCCCAGGGTAAGAAATGCTAACTCTTTCTGCACTGGATTTGACAGCCAGTTCTCATGATTAGCATCAGAAATCCACATCTTTCCTTGGACCAGCACTGGAGACAGATCAGTTAATGTTTCCCAAGCAATTTAAACCTCATGCCCATTATGCAATAACTGGGTCCTGTTGTGTCTATATTTATGCAATTTTAATTCAAAGAAGGGTATCACTCTAGTTGTGAGGCTAATTAAGACAACCATTTCTTCATTCTGACAACAGTTGTATATTCTGGAAGTTGATGACTCTGTGAGTGTGTGTATGAATGAAAACTTTCCTTTATCTTCTGATCATCTCCAACTCAAGATCTTGTCTGAAGTTCTTCCAGGAGAACAAACATCAAATTGGCATTGCCCAAATAACTGAAGATAATGGGCATTTGGCTGGGGTAGAGCAATGGAAAAGGCCTTTTAGTTTCCATATTACTTTAGGCTCATTAAATTTCATCATGATTGATGTTGGCATTTGCATAAAGACTTTTCTTTCATGTGTTTTTCTAAAATTCTGCAGACAGTATTTAGACAGGAGATTTCCTGATACAGGATTAAGAGAGACCAGAAGATGACTTTTCTAGCAATTCTGCCATCTCAGAGTTTTCCTATCCAATGAACTTTTTTTTCCCCCAAGAACTCTACTTTTTGTAGATCCTCATGATTCACACTGCCCTGAGTTACGGGTCTTGTATTGTGATTTTATTTGGAAGGATACAAGAAATAACTTATTTCAGGTAAATCTGTGTAATGAAGATGTCTTGGTACATAAAACATACTCAAGAATGTTTATTAAAGTGTTCAATCTTGTTAATGACAAATGTTTCCTATAAGTCATTTTCCCTTTGGTGATAGTAATGCCATACCCTCATGAAGTCAGAGGGTTATATCCACTTGCTCTGGTCCCTGACTGCAAATCCACTTTTAAGAGAATTAATGTTGTCAGATAATATGACAGAAGAAACCAGACCAGAACACAGGATAGAAGAAAATTATTTAGCAGAACACTTAAATACATGTCAGGCTGACCTGTATCCCGGCACAGATCATTGAGTAAAAACACTCAATGAAAAGTGAGGATCCTTCATCCTCCCTACCTCATTCATCACTGATTAAATTCTGCACTTTTAAAAACATTAACCTTGGTTACAAGGATGACAAGAGTACAAAAATTAAATGTCCTTTCTTTACCAGAAAACACTGTGCATTGCCAATAGGAGCTGGTACCTAGAACCAGACGACCAGTAACTAAATTTCCTCCATCATTCTCCCTGAAAGCCTACTGCTTCCCTTCACGCATGCACGTCAACTTCATTCTGTCTTTCTTCTGCGGACATTTTCCCTACTTCTGCCATCAGAGCAAGATGTAGCTATAATTGCAACACCAGCCATAACCCTAGATCTGCATAACCTCCTAATTCTGTTCTGGGCCCTAATTTCAACTTTGTAAGATAGAGTATCTGATTGGTGCAGCTCAGGTCACGTGCTTCTAGTGCTATCAGCTGTGGACAAGATCAATGGCCCATCTGCTCTGCTGTTCACATAAGGAGAGGCATGGCACACAA
This sequence comes from Mellivora capensis, assembly GCA_004024625.1. Taxonomy (NCBI): domain Eukaryota; kingdom Metazoa; phylum Chordata; class Mammalia; order Carnivora; family Mustelidae; genus Mellivora; species Mellivora capensis. The sequence goes on from PISX010023107.1 coordinate 7,860, forward strand.
AATGTCTGCCATTAAACTTTAATGCTTTTTCGAATCTAAGTGTAAATACATCTCTATGTCACATTCAGAAAGTTTTAGCTGAAACAGTGCAATATTTGAATGATTAAAATAAATCACATAAAAACTAAGTATTATGTGATTTTCTGTTGAGATGTATTTATGAATGTTCATTGGCGAAATCTTACCATAGCTTGTCATTCTCAGCAAGTAGTGCTTAAATATTAGGGCACATAGAATCCCCCCATAGATTTAGTTAGAAATAAGGATTCCTCTACCCTACCTTAGAAGGTCTAAGTGAAGTCTGAAAGATTTGTTCATGCTCTCTCTAGGTGATTCTGCTGTAAATGGGACACAGTTTGAAAAATATGGGTCTAGATTAAATAAAAGGAAAAAAAGGAACAGGACTAAAAATTTAAGGGAATGGATTTCAATAGAGAAGAGAACAGAAGAAAAGTAGTTATTGATTGTTTCTGAGAAATCTCTTCCTTGCTATAAACTTTCTCAACCACCAGGAGAACCACCAAGCCCTTACTCCTGAATCAAACTTCCTCAGAGGATTTTCACTACTGTATTTAACATGCTCCTTGGATCTGTGGCCAGCGATGTCTAGTTATTCTCATGAAAAGATGTGCAACATCCCACTTCGGATGAGAAGACTTTTCTAGCCAAGGAAGGTAACATACTACCTGGTCGTGCCAGGCTGATAACAGAGACAGCTATTGCTCATTTAGGCTGCGAATGCAAAGCCAGCTTTGCAAGCAGGCAGAGCTCAGTTCTCTGAGTTCAGCTGAATGAAAATGATACAGATTCTCTTTTCAAGCACCTGTCAAGAGAAGAACATACACATTCCACAAAGGGGCTACATAAATGATCTTGCACTTGGAGACAGCACTGTGAGGATTGTTACATTGTTTTGCAAGAGTCAACTTTAACAATGACAGGAGTTTCACAGCAACTGCAAAATTTCAGAGGCACAAGGTGCCATGAATGAGGAGGGAACATGCCACACAGGGAGTTTTTGTTCCTTTCCCTCTCTGCCGTAGGCTAGGTGTCTTTTAGTGTTACATGAAAAAGTAGCAGAGACTTCCTTCTGGAACATTTGTTCACAAAGGCTCTAATTTCATTGATTGATCTAGTCTAGTGATTCATTTGTCTATTTTAAAATATTATTGTAAAAATATGAAGGCACAGTTTTCATTAAGCTATGCCAGGAACTATGCTATGTGCAAGAGATACACCTGAATGCACACAGGCATAGCCCCAGGGGCGCCCGGGTAGCTCAGTTGGTTGAGCATCTGACTCTTGATTTCAGCTCAGGTCATGATCTCAGGGTTGTGAGATAAGGCCCCGCATCGGGCTCCATGCTCAGCATGGGGTCGGCTTCAGATTCTCTCTCTCTCTCTCTCTCTCTCTCTCTCTTTCCCTCCTCCTCTGCCCCTCCCCTCACTTCCACTCAAGCTCTCTCTCTCTCAAAATAAATAAATAAAATCTTAAAAACAAAACAAACAGCTGGCATAGCCCTATCTATGGAAAGAGGATATGAGGAAGACAGATTTGAAGACAAAAGTCTTCAAAGACATTATATAAAATTGCAAATGAGCTGCTTTGGAATATACTGTGAGATGCTAAAAAAAAATGGAGAAATTACCCTGTCAGAAAGGTTACAGGTGATGAAACAGAGTGGTGGGGTAACAGTCAGTATAACCAGTTGAGGAATAGCCAGGAGGAGGAGTATTTATTTGCAAAGGTCTTGGTATCAGGGCGCTGGGGAGAGATCTAGGCTATTCACGGGGTAGATGAAGGAGAGAACAAAGGTGTTGTACCAGGCTGAATTGTGTCCTTCAAGAAGATATGTGGAGTCCTAAATTTCATTCCCTCAAAATGTGACATTATTTGGAAATAGGGTCATTGTAGATAGAAGTGGTTAAGCTGGGGTCACATTGGTGTAGAATGGTTCTTTCATCCACTGTGACTGGTGTCTTTCTATGAGAAAGTGGTGTTTTCATTCTACACGGAACAGAGATGGCCATGTGAAGACAAAGGCAAGAACTGGAGTTAGGCTGTCCTGAAGCAAGGAATACCTGGGCCCACCAGTGGCTGGAAGAGGCAAGGAAGGGCTTCGGAGGGAGTAGGGTCCTGTCAACACTATGTGATACTTTGCGATTCAGCCCCAGGAAATGTGCGTGCAGTAAGACTGGTATTAAACCAGGCTGACGTGCATAGCACGTCAGAGCAGGCCGCACCACACACAGCCTTGAAGATCCTGTTGAAGGTCTTACTCTTAAGAGCATTGGGCAGTCAGATCATTGTTTTGAACCAATACAGCAATAATGGGTGAGTCTTGTGTGAGAAGATAAGTTTACTTTATGGTCACTTGAGTTTCTTCATAAATGAATTGGAAGGAGACAAAATTATAGTTAACCAACATTCCAAATCATTGATACTTCAAATGGCCACATGGTAAGATCAGAGTGTTCTCTCCCACTACCTCAGGTTTTAAGAATCAAGCTTTCTGTACTGGCTAATATGAGACAGCTAAAGCAGATGTTTCCAAATTACCTTCCAGGTAACACTAATTCTAAGAAACACATTTCAGAAAATATTCCATTGCCAAAGAAGCTTAGGAATTTCTAACTTTCTTGGGGTGTTTCTTCCTGCTTACAGAATCATAAGGTACATTAATATATTGTCGTCTCCTGGAAGTTCTGTAGAAGGACTTGAACCTCAGTTCCCCCATATGTTTGACCATGAAATACCCTTGGACCAAACCAAAACCAGAAATAGGTAAAACATACCTGTTAACTTTTCACGGAATTTACTTTTGGAAATGCAGAGAGGTTTTTTAAAGTAATGTTTTTGTGCCATCGTTCCACTTTCAGAACTAGGAAATTCTACCCAATACTTAGTTGCAATCTTGCCCTACAATTTTTCTCTTCCCTGCGTGCATGGCCTGCTGGGAGAATAGCTGCCTACAATCTGTGAAGCTCAAATCGTCCTTCCCCTTCTCTTCTCCCATCTGAGTCTCATTTGAGAGCTCTTCCCTCAAGCAATTCTACCAACAGAGTATGGAAAAAATATTTTTGAGCAAAACAGAAATCGTAATGCTTTTATTTGAAATGTGATTTGAAATGGATGACCCCAGACTTCAAAATGTTGGCCATCCGAACCAAAAATGATAGTGCTATACCTGCAGAGGATTCTGAGTGTCATTTGGTACAAAATGCTCATTTTGTTTATGAGTAAGTGAAGACCTGGATAGCCCAATACAGTACCAAGCCACACAGTTGATCAGATAGCACAACAGGAGGGACGTCGGACATGCTGACTCTGAGTGCTCCCTCCTCTTGAAATATGTCTTTGGGCATATTTAATTAACCTTTTTATATTATATAACCTATTTATATTAATTATAAATAATTAATAAAATAAATAAATAAATAAATAACCTATTTATATTAATTAACCTTTAAATATTTTTATTTAAAAATTTTATTTTTAAATAAACTCATTATAGCATTTGAATCCAGACATTAAACACAAATATAAGGAATATCACCAAAAGGGAGATCAACTAATTCAAGAGTCTCTGTAGCACCTACCTTCTTTGCGAGTGAAACTAATCAATTCAATAAACCAACTCAAACGGGGAGAGAGAATCTATAAATAGTATATACCTTGTGAAGTTGTATGTTTTAATTGTCCATTTAACACATAAATTATTTCCTGTAAGTCACCACAAATAATCTCTTTTCACACATTCGTATATTCATTGTAAATTCTCTATTCTTGGTGGAGAAATTTTTTTCCCCTCTAAACAGCAAAATATTAAGAAAATAAAAAGATATCTGCTTTAGCTTTTTTTTTTTTTTTTATTCTCACTCTCCTTTCCTTCTGTAATCTTCAGTCGCAGGTAAAAAAAAAAAAATCTCCTGATTCATACCACCCATCTAAGAGAGAAGAGTCATATTTTGCTATCTCTGCCCTTTTTACCATCCAGGCTGCTAAAAATCCTTATTAATACATTTATGGAAATAAGTCTTTGCTTGTCCTGTCATTGCTGCCCCACAGAGATACATGTTTTGCTTACCTGATTCTGCACCTAAGCAATAGCCTCTCAGACAAGGTGATGGACACAGCAGAAGGGAAGATGGCATCAGTGCATTTGACTCTCTGCCCCATCATGAACTTAGGCTGGGAGATATGCAAATGCTGCATTGCCCCTAGTGTGCACACCTCACAGACACTTCAAAAGAAGTAGTGGTTATGCAATACGACACTTTGCCCCAAACCAGCTTTCACCTTGTGCTTCACTGAAGAAGCAGCAATCTGTTCTAATATTGGAGCATGATCAGCTTAAGGAAACCCTTAAGACAATTGTTCAGTCCCCATTTCTTCTTACTCAGGAATTTTTAAGGATAATTTTGTCTTTATGCAATTTTCTTCTTACTAGATAGTTTTAGAACCTAATCCACACATGAAACATACTTCCAGATCTAATTTCATCAACATTAAATAGGAGTGATACCGCCTGGACACATCTAGATTTACTCATTTCCACCCACCTCCTACTGGCCCATGCTGCTGCTTCTGTTGAGAGAGAACATTGATGGCATCCCACTTGGGCCAAAGTAAAAGCACATCCAGTTCCCAATGTTCTCTCATCTCAGAAAGCAGATAAATCTTTCAGAATGCTTAAGGAGCTGCCTTCAAACTTCCACCACCATGCTGGCAGTGAACAGCACAAAGAAACTAGGGTCCATATCCTTTCTCCAATTCAGGAAAGATGAAGAGAAAGACTGAAATTTTTTAAAAAGAAACAAAAGTCTAAATCAAGCCCCCGCTACTTACTCGCGAAGGGACCTTGGACATGCCTCTTCATCCTTTGGAGCTATAGTTTCCTCATCTGCAAAGTAAGTCATAATATTTATTCAAATACCAGGTGGGAAGCAGAAGCAACTGAGGTTTTACAAAGTATCTTTATGGTTACTGGCACATCAAAGCTCTCAGCCCGAACACTTCACCATCCTTTCTCTGGCACCTTTGAACTTAAGCATTCCACCCAAGGTAGCTTCAGGAATCAAATGCCACCTGTGTATCCAAAAGAAAGTTATTTGTGAAAGTTTAACCTAAAAAAAAAAAATCTTTCATCCAGAATCTGTTTAACATCTAGAGTTAGATAAAATATCATCAAAATAATACATTGGGGGAAAATACAGAATACACAAGCAATGGACTCCACGGAAGGCACAACGGGGGCTATGTCCATGAGTAAGAGCTTGAGAAAATCAACGTATTCAGTCCAGCATATAGGCTGTATCAATTCCACCATTAACAATAGAAAAGAATCAAGGGGATATTGGACAGACCCAGGAAGGCAATTAAACATTGGTGGTTAACATTCGTAAGTTTGGAATCAAATACAACTATATTCCAAACCTAGCTCTACCACATACTAGCTGTGCCATCATAATCCATTTAACTTCTATAAGCTTCAGTGATTTCTTCTGAAAAATAGGGTAAGAGAAAAATATTAATTTATGGGCTTATTTTTGTGAGTAATAAAAATATTGTAATTCAGAGTTCTGCGCAATATCAGCCAAGATTCATCAGAGAAGAGTGTTTTGTTGTTCTTTTGTTTCTATTCCCAAGCACTGGGTTCCGACTATGCATTTTGGAGCTCAGAAGACTGAAGCTCTGTGATTATGAGTGAATCAGATTTGACCTTACGTATCAGAAAAAAGAAAAAAAATAAAGAAACAGCAATAATAATTGGTGTCATTTATTGACATTTGTTACTTGGCCTCAGGGTCCTGGGATCTAGGGCTTGGGGGGAACCCACTTCTCCCTCTGCCTCTGCTCTTCAGCATGCTGTGCTCTCTTTCTCTAATAAATAAATAAAATCTTAAAAAAATAAATAAAAGAAGCGTCCCATTTTTCCCTATTTCATGGGAACCAAGATTGAACATCTCAGTCCCAGTCTAGGGCAGTGTGGGGAGTTAGCAAATAAAAGCAGTGCGATATAGAACAAAACCAAAGGGAAATATTTATTATATCACTGCTTTGTGTGAATACCAGTCAGGAAAAGAACCTGTGGGAGAAAAAAAGACAATGAACAAGCTCAAAATCTCAAATGGCTTGCTCTTGCTGATCCAGAACCGAATGTTCCAGGAGTCAACAGCTGAAAATGTTTTACTAATTTTACATTATTTTTGAGTAGCAAGCATATATGGCTCTTCATGTTATTTAAATATTGTGTGTGTGTGTGTGTGTGTGTGTGTATAATTAAACATCTTGGGGAGGCCAACATAGCATGTGACTGAAATACTATAAAATTTTTTTATAAAGTTTATAAAATTCAAATGAGAATGCCTTTAGGTTTTGTATACCAATGTTCATAACAGTTTTAGGGGAGTCTGGGTGGCTCAGTCCGTCATGTGTCAACTCTTGATTTCAGCTTAGGTCCTAATCTCAGGGTCATGAGATCCAGCCCTGAGTCAGTCTCCTGCTCCCTTATCCCCAGTCCCCACTCGTACTCTTTCTCTCTCTCTAAAATAAATAAATAAATTCTTTAAAACAAACAAAACCACAAATGTTTATAACAGTTTTATTTGTAATCTACAAAGTTAAAACAATCCAAGTATCTGTCAGCTGATAAATGGATTTTTTAAAAAAGGTAGCATATCAGTACTATGGAACAGTACATGGTAGTAAAAAGGAATGAATTAATAATACACACAACATGAATCAATCTCAGAAATATTATGCTGAGTGAAAAAGGCCAGAATCAAAAGTCTGCATACTCTATAAAGACGTTTATATGACTTTCTGGAATAGGCAGAAAACTGAAGTGATTGCCAGAGGCCAGGTTGGAATAAGGATTATCTGCAAAGGGGCACAAGAATTTGGGGAAGAGATACTATATACCTTGATTTTGGTGGTGGTTATGAAAACTCATAGAACCCCACACTGAAAAACAGATGAATTTTACTGCATGTAAATTCTATCTTGATAAAAATTAAATTTAAGGGGCGCCTGGGTGGCTCAGTAGGTTAAGGCCTCTGCCTTCAGCTCAGGTCCTGATCCCAGGCTCCTGGGATCGAGCCTCGCATCGGGCTCTTTGCTCAGCAGGGAGCCTGTTCCTCCTCTCTCTCTGCCTACTTGTGATTTCTCTCTCTGACAAATAAATAAATAAAATCTTTTTAAAAAAATAAATAAAAAACATAAAATAAAAATTTAAAAAATACCTGTGGGGTTTAACACAGCATTTCAGGCATAGCTACAAACTGTGGATCCGTTTTTGGATCCTGTGAAACACCCACAGGTCACAGAACCCTGAAAGGGCAAAGCAGCATAAACTGAAGCCCAGGGAGCTGGGCAGGAGCATGGACCTTAGGGTCATGGGGAGCCCCAACCTCAAGCTTGGCACAGAAAGTATGGAGATCAAGCTGAGAGTACAAGGAGAGGGACTCTGGTGGATTGAGGACAGGGATCCTTCACCGTATTTCTGGACTAAATAAATTCAAACACTTCAGTATAACCTCAAAGTAGGAAAGGAAAGTCTCCCCGACCTACACGCATGCACACAAGACATCAAAATGCCCGAGTAGATGTACCACCTCTGGCAAGCGACTGGATTATTTTAGAGAAATAAAGGAATGTTACAGTTCCTGCACCCCGAGTTCTGTCTCACATAATCATGGTGGGTCCCCATATACAATTTTGCATACTCAGAGGAAAATATTTTGGTATTGTTAAAAAACAAATTCTGGGTAAATTTAAAGATCTAAATGGCTTTAGTCAATGATTCATGAATTCATCCGATCTAGCGAGTAGGAAGGAGTTCCAGAGGAGTTGGAGAAAAATGGAAGATTTTTATAGGAAGGAGGGTGGGGCAAGACGTTATTTGCAAAAGAAAGGTTTAGGGAAGGTCATCTTTCCTTAGGAGAAGGATGGGGGGGGGGGTTCTCATCCTGTAGTTTACCTCACTAGTACTCATCAGGAAATTCCAGATAGATGGGCTTAAAATTCCACTCCTGGGAGAGGCCAAACTATGGGTAGGTTAGGGAGTAAGTCTTGGTGAGGCTTAACATAAGTGACTCCATTGGGGGCCTGTTTCTTTATAAGAGTATGATCTATTTTCAAGTGTTATCATTAGTTGTTTCTTGGCCTGGGATAGAAACTAGAGGAAATTTCAATGACTATTGTCTTACTTTTCCATATGGCTTGGGGACAGTGGAAAATATGCATTGCTTTAATAAGAATAACAATGTCTTACCATTTCACAGAAAAATCCATATTAAGAGTTGTCAGCAATGCTTCTAGGACCTTCTCAGACTTAGGTAAGAGCTTGTTTGTTACTCTCCTGAGGGTTCTCAGAGTATGTCCTCAGATATTTGGTTTGTGGCTGCTAGTTACAGAGGACAACCTTGTCTCTGCCCCAACCTCATTGACCTCACTGATCAGGATGTTACCACGTGGAAGGGGAGAAGCTGGGCTATAAGCTTCAGAAGTCCCTCCTTGAAAAACTGAATATACTTAAGCCCATCTCTGTCTATCAGTTGCTCATGTAGCTCAGGCATCAATTTTTTGATTGAAGAACTCTTTCCAGGAACTCTGCAGGAGTGAGTTCCTTGTTTCTGCTGTATCTTGCTCCTCTGGCCATGTTGGTTCAGGCCCAGACACCTGATTCTAACAAGAGCACTGATTCTCTGTCTCCCAGTAATCTGTGACAGAGACAAAAAGAGTGTTGGTCCTACAGAGTCCCAGGAGTCCCAGCCATGCAGACGTAGAACTCAAAGGCAGCAGAAGAAACTAGGAAGCAGAAAGATGGGCAGATGGAAGCTGAGTGAGAAGTGGCAGAGTAGAATATCCATCCTGGTGGCTCAGCTGTGCCAACTTCTGGTCTCTGCCAAAGAGACCCCCTGGTCTTTGGGTTCTGTGAGACACCTTTGTATCTTGTGTCGGGGGCAAAAATTCCTGTCCTCTCAAAGGTTCTTTCAGCTGGACTAAGAATCAAATTGACAGGAGACAGAAAAAAAAAAAATCAAATTCTATAGTGTACATATGGAGAAGCCACATAGACATGGAAATTCCAAAGGCAGGCAAAATGAGGTATCTGAACTAAGGAGAAAAGGGTAGGAGTTTGGGACTTCAGAGGGAAGGATATAATTCCCAGGAAGACGAAAAAGTAAATATTTGATTAACAGATGTTTGCCTTGCTACATAGATGGGTTACTCTGATAAAATTTATCTCAGAGGATAGCCCTTATTCTAAAAAAAAAAAAAAACAAAAACCAAAAACCACTTCTAATTTAGATTCTTCTATGTAGTAAAGGGACAGGCAAAAGTTTATCTTGAGTCCACAGAATCTCAGTTAACTTCAACTCAAAATAATCCACATGTCAAAATGGCCAACCTTAGGGCAGCCTGCCCTCAATTCTTACTTGTAATAATTTCCCTCCTTTTGCTTAAATTAAATCCCACTGGTTTCAGTTGCTTATCATCCATCAGGGGGCCCTAAGAAGGAAGCAACATATTCATTTTCTTCCATCTTAAACAACCAAGGAACAATCCTCACTTGGGAGAGCCCATAAGTAGTAGGAAAATTTTCTCCCCCTCTTTTTGCCTGTGATAAGGGATCATAATATCTCATTTCTCTGCAAACATTATGAATTTATAGAAAAGACCAAAGAACTTTGCTAGAGATTTTTGACAAGCAGTGTGATTGTTACAGTGCTCTAACAACCCTATGTAGACTGTCCAGTTCCTTCTCTGCATCCTTTGGCTTTGTTGCCAGTTAGAGTTGATGCTAACACTACCCTACTTTCATGCATGTCATAACACAGAATAATTGCATCCCATTTTTTAGCCTGAAACAGAATAATAATCTGCAGTACCACTGTTAGGAAACAGGAGAGGGCGCCCTAAGAATATTTAAGAAGTGACAAAGAGCCCCTCTTAACAACTTTAAATACTACAATGAATGCTTTCTCCCAAGCATAGGAAAGCAAAGCATGGTCAGTTTTGCAACTAACATTATTTTGCGGAGCCACATGACTAAGGCATCAAGAGAAAGAGTACCTAAGTCACTCCCTCAGAAAAAGACAGGGCCTAAAAAAATAACTTAATATCTGTCAAATATGTTTGTAGTCCAAATAATAATCTGATTTTCTGGTGGCTTACTAACAAAAACAAAAACAAAAACAAACAAAAAAAAAGTGGTCAGAAATTATTTCTTTTTAATGAATCCAGAGAAGGAAATAATAAAAGCAGCATTTATAGAAATTTCCATATGCCAAACACATGTTTATGAACATTATTTTATTTGATATTCTACAAAAACTCCTAGAGGTAGGTACTCAACCCCCCCCCCCCCCCCAGTAAACTAAGGATCATTTTAACTAGCACCTCTTTCACTTGCTTCAAATAACCTTCTCCATAATAATAGGTCGGAAATAAACACATAGATTATTTTGAATTAAGCAGTTAGAGAAAGAAGGAGAGAGATGAAGATAAGGATGGATAGGACCAGGGCTGGGGGAGAAGGTGGAGGGAAGGAAGAAGAGGGAGGGATAGAGCGAGGGAGGGACAAGACAGAACAGAGCCACAAAGAAGGAGGGGTGGGGCAGGGGGGGCATGGTGGTGGATCAGAAAAAACCCCTGAGCCTTCAAAAAGACCTTCATGGGATCTGAGTGACTAGCCTGCACTTTATTTTCATGCACTCTTATTACTTACTTCTTATACACTTATACACTTACTTCTGAAGCCCCAAATAGGCATCAGACAATATCAACGTAGGCTACAACATCCAGGAGTGAATGTTTAGGGGAGAGCCAAATGCAGCTACAGGAAGGGGGAACAATCAAGTGAGGGGTATTGATTGAGCAAGCTCTGAAAGCAACCTTCTCAGAAAGGCTTTACTAGCCTCCAGCTGTTCATTAGTTAATGAATATGAAATATTGACTCAAGGATCACCCCACAGGTGTTCGGGAAAACAATCTCATTTTCAAACCAGTCAACTGCACATAGCTTGAGGGTGGAGGAAGGGAGAGAGTTCTTTACCGAACCCCTCTCCCAGACCTCAGGTTGAGGTGGGTCTCTGGGTCCAGATTCTCAGCCTGCCCCTACAGTGTGGGGGAGGTCCTGAAGTAAAGACAATGGGGCACAACGTTTCCTGTGCTCTTTCTTACACTTTAGGAGAGAGGCAAACTGAATCTCAAGGTTTGGTAATTGTGATAGGTAAAGTACTTTTAAAAAATTAATTCATGAATTTATTTTCAAGTGTATTTGGAGAAAAATAAACTTCCACATAAAGCCCTCAAATTCACAAATATTAGAGTAAAGCCAAATGAGGCATTTGTATTTTTTAAAGTAAAGTAGATATTTTTAAAAAATTATAATAGAATGACACCTGGCTGGCTCAGTCAGTAGAACATGAGACTCTTGATCTTGGAGTTATGAGTTCAAGCCCCACATTGGGTATAGTAGATTACTTAAAAATAAAATCTTTGGGGCGCCTGGGTGGCTCAGTTCATTGGGTGTGTGCCTTCTGCTTGGGTCATGATCTCAGGGTGCTGGGATCGCGCCCCGCGTTGGGCTCTCTGCTCGGCAGGGAGCCTGCTTCTCCCTCTCCCTCTCCTGCCACTCTGCCTGCTTGTGCTCTCTCTCTGTGTCAAATAAATAAATAAAATTTTAAAAATAATAAAAATAAATTTTAAAATCTTTAAAAAATATTAATAGATATGACTATAGATATTGAACCCAGATTGTTAACAGCTCGAGTTTGAGAAACACAGATTTAGAGCAAATGAACCAGGAGTACTGGAAGAATAGATAGATGGATGTATAACTGAGTCAGGAGTGTTGGATAGATGGATGAGAGCGTGGATGGTTGGCCAATTGGATGGTTGGATGTGTGATAAATCAGGAGTGCCCACTTACGATGTTCCTTTAGCTTAATTATTTTCTACTGCAAAGTGGATGTCATTGGATTGAAGGGAAGTAGAAATAGTTCATCTGGTTTTCAACTAGTGTACCTCAACAGATAGATGTGGGCCAGTCCCTTCAGAAGTGGTGTGGTGACCTATGTTAAATTATTTATTTTCTTTGTGATTCAGAATCTCACCAAAATTGTTTAAGAGTGTGGGTTCTGTGGTCAGATTTTTTATGCTAAATTGTAGCTCTTACTTGCTGTTGACCTTGGGCAAGTTGTCTTACAAGGCAGGGCCAAAGTTCCCCCAGTTGTAGTGAGGTAAATTATAGCACCTACTCCAAAGGGTTACTGTGAAATTTACAAATAAAGGCAGGCAAAACAATCAACCCATAAAATCCAAATTGACATTAACTGATGAATGATTTTGTTTTCCTGGAATTAAACTGATGATGTTGAACACAATAAAATGAAAAGATGTTTGCATGCTTTAAGTTTCACTTGTCAGTTTGACTCTTTCAATTTCAGCTAGCATTATTATCAGTTCTGCCCCCCATTTTAACAATAAAGTTATTTTTAATCTCTAATGATTAGTTTGATGATGTATTCAATTAGATCATGTACCCCAAAATACATACTGAATTTTTAAATAGCTATCTAATGAAAAATTTATTTTGCCTTATATACTACTTTAAAAATAACCTTTTTTGTAGGCAGCCTCCAAAATAGTTTCCAATTATCCCTCCTTATACCCATGCCTTTTGTATTTTCTTCCCCTTGGGTGTGGGCTGGACTCAGTGACTCAGCTCTAATAAATAGATGGTGGTAAAAGTGATGGGATATCACTCCCATGACTAGATTACAGAAAACTCTGCTTTCCATCTTGTTTGCTTTCTCTCTGTCTCTGTCTCTCTCTCCCTGCCTCTCTCTCTCTCCCTCTCATCCTTGCTCTGACGGAAGTGAACCATCATGTTGTGAACAGCCCTATGCATAGAGAGGTTCTCGTGGCAGGATCTGGTATCTCTGGCCAATAGCCATGAGGGCCCAAGAGCTGCCAACCCAAGTGAGTGATGGTGGAAGAGGATCCTCCTCCAGTAAAGCCTTGAGGTACCTACGGCCCATCTGATCTGTGATTACAGTGTTGTGAGAGACTGAGTCAGAGGCTGTGCCTCACAGAAACTGTGAGATAATGTTTGTTGTTATAAGCTGCTAAATGTGGGGATAATTTGTCGTGTAGCAATGGAGAACTAATACATCATCAAAATTGAAGAACTGTTTTAGAATCTTTGAGAAACATGGTACTAAGGACACCAAGGTTCCTCTATCTTGTGCATGTGAGCTTTGGCAGGTAACTCACTTAACCCTTCTGACTTTCATTTCCTAGTCTGTCACATGGGAATAATAAACCCCACAACTCCATAAAATTGTTCATTTATTTAACCTTTTCTATAAAACTTGGAAGAGAGTTTCTTACTCCATAACGTGGTTCATGTAAGGACAAGCTTCCCATTTGCTCCTGTCATGCATGTGAAAAGGAAACACCTTTGTGAGGCTGTGGAAGGTAAATACCAGTTTTTGAAATGTAAACTTTGTTTTGGGAAGACTAAACTTTGATCATTGAGTTTAAAATAGGAATTCAAGTACAAGGGCACCTTGGGTGACCCAGTAGGTAAAGCATCTGACTCTTGATTTAGGCTCATACCATGATCCTCAGGGTCCTGGGACCACCCTGAGTTGGGCTCAGTGGGGAGTCAGAGTGAGGATTCTCCCTCTCCTCCCTCCCCCAAGGTGCATGCTCTTTCTTTCCCTCTCTTTCTCTGAAATAAATAAATAATTCTTTATAAGTAAATAAAGAATTCAAGTCCAATATGTATAAGTCCTCCTCAACTGTTACCTCCTCAGGAAGGTCTTCCCTGATAAGCTTGGGTGAAGCAGCTTTCCTCTACTCTCCCACAAATATTCCTGCTCTCATCTTTTCACTATGTTAAGCTGTAATGGAATTTATTGCATTCATTTGCTTCTTTTGGGCTCCTCCCTCAAGAAAGTTAATTTTTTGAGGGCAGTGACCTCTCTGCCTTATTCATTGCTAGAGCATTGCCAGCAGGAAGTAGGAGCTCAATATATGTACTGCCTTCCTGACAGGGGTAGGAAATGTGTTTGCTGGCTTCTTTATCTTGTCAAGAACTAGTTGCTCAGCCTTTCTGGTAAAGTATGTGATTGAAAGTAAAGAAATCATCATTATGTTCAATTTAGGACTTTTCTGGTTTTCATAGCATTCAGGATTGGTTATAGGAGAGGCTCTGGATAGAAGCCAGGGCAGAATTACAAAAATCATTTGCAAGATCGTTAGCCCCAGAGACTTTAGAATATGAGAGATGGACCAATAGCCTTGAGGCCCTTCTATGAGCTAGCAACACCCTTTGAAACATTTCAAAACATTTATTATTTCAAGATGGCACTCACTCTGGTCTTTTTTTTTTTTTTTCATTGTTACCATTTGTTCAGGAAATAGACCCATTACTGGTTTATGGTGTCTAAATGCAGATTTTCAGAGCCTTCAACTGAGAGAATGAAAGCCTGACTTCCAAAATTCTTATTTGGACATGTTAATTTTCTTCCACTGAACCTCCATTTATCCTCCTCCTACTAGAACATATCCTTTGTTTAGTGAGTGTGTGTGTGTGTGTGTGTGTGTGAGAGAGAGAGAGAGGGGGGTGGTTAGGGAGCTGTGAAAAGGAAGAATGAAGGGAAGTGTGGATATATTCAGGGTTTTTTTTAAGTACCATAGTTAGAAAGTATTTTCATGTAACATTCTGGGAAAAGTACATGACTTATGTCACTTCATTTGAGGCTCCAAAATGATAGCATACAGTTGTATTAGATAAATTGCTTTAGAAAGAGGGCTTAAAAAATAACCTCCACTCTTCTTAATCGCGGGGACTGCACTAAGACTTTAGCCTTCAAAAAAAAAAAAAATTCCAGCCTTCTCATTTATTTTACTTCCAAAGTAAACATCGCAGATGAAAAATTAATTTCAAGTTTCCATAGAGGTGGGAAGGGGGCTGTTTTCCTTCTTACTTAACCCTTCTTCCCTTAGGCATGATTCTGGAGCTGATTAAAGACAATATGTTCCAAATTGCCAATCACATTAGTCTCTGTGTGGGCTGCTTAAAACATGCAAATGGCTCTGAAAAATGTCTCTCATCCTACAAAGATAAATGAAGGTATGCATCACCATCAATTGCAATGGAAGTCAAAGGAGGACAGAAAGCATTGATAAACGAGGCGTCTTTGCCTTTCCCCATAGACAAACATTCTGTAAGGAAACACGAGTGTTGATGGATTACACTAGCCTCCTGATTGTACACATACCTGTACCCTTCCCCAGCAGCCTATCCTCCCCAGCCCTGCTAGACACTTCTTCCTAAAGGATAGTTTTGTTTACTTCACTCCTGTGCTCAGACACCTTCAAGGACTCCCTATTGTCCATTCAGTCTATAAAGAAAGCCTCCACCTTTTAATCCTAGTGTTCAAGGCCTCATTAACCTTGTCATCCTTATTACCCATACTTCTCAAAGTAGATTTTACATTTTAACTAAAGTCAACTATCAGGGATCCTTATTACAGGGATATTTATCAGAATCTCCATAGTAAAGATATTCCAAAAGGAAGTCAAAGCTATAGGAATAGGAAAAATATTTGTCAAGGAAAAAAAATAACTTAGGTAAACTTAGGACCTCCTCAAACACCTCTGCTCTTTGAGTTAATCTCTTGGTTTCTCATTGATTATCAGACACTGTCAACGTCCTTCAGTACAAGGTAAATACAGCATGAACTGATTGCCCATGGAACAATGAACATTATAAAAATGAGGACACATTTTATAAAAATGATGTAGAAGAAATTAATTGAGTTCTCACATGTTTTTGCAAGTATGACCTCCTCATGGCCAATCTGTGAAACTCACGTATAAAGTGAAACAGGTCATCTCATGTTACCATAAAACTGTGTCAAAAGTATTACACCCGGGGCACCTGGGTGGCTCAGCGGGTTAAGCCTCTGCCTTTGGCTCAGGTCATGATCCCAGGGTCCTGGGATGGAGCTCCGAGTCGGGCTCCCTGCTCAACGGGGAGCCTGCTTCCCCCTCTCTCTCTGCCTGCTGCTCTGCCTCCTTGTGATCTTTGTCTGTCAAATAAGTAAATAAAATATTTTTTTAAAAAAAGGTATTACACCCACACACATGTCTTGATCCATTGTTTAAAATTTAGCATATCAGGGGCGCCTGGGTGGCTCAGTTGGTTAAAGCCTCTGCCTTCGGCTCAGGTCATGATCCCAGGGTCCGGGAATCGAGCCCCGCATCGGGCTCTCTGCTTGGCGGGGAGCCTGCTTCTATCTCTCTCTCTGTCTGCCTCTCTGCCTACTTGTGATCTCTATCTGTCAAATAAATAAATAAAATCTTAAAAAAAATAAAATTTAGCATATCACTGTGATTATAATTGACAAATTATAATATATAAATATATTATTGTCAACTAAACTTATAAGTTTTCATTTTATTTTTGAGATACATTTTCAACCAAATTTCCTTGCATTACTTAAGAGATTTTGGTTTCCACTTTAACTGGGCTCCCTTTAATGACATAGCAATTTCCTTTGGTCCTTTCATATCTCAAAATATTCTACACTTTTCTATTCCTGCTGATTTCCACATATTCCTATTGTGCCTCTCCTTATCCTTCCAGGTGCAGCTCAACTTCCTCTAAAAATCTATCCCAAACTCCTGTAATAAAAAGAAAACTTCCTTCTCCAAACACACATCAGATTTCATTTGTAGCCACTATGGGGCATTTCAGGAGCTGCCTTGAAGAATGGAGATTTGAGGATATGGGCTAGACTGAGGGTAGGTTCTATATGTTCTCATTCATTCATTCAGCTAATACTCATTGAACTCCTTCATGTATGCATTAGTGCTCTGGGGCCAATGGGAAGACAATGTTGTCTCTGTTAACCTTGTCTTTACTGAGTCTATTTATTGAACAAAGCGTCAATGAGAAAGTAAGGATATACATTTCCTCACTTCCTCCCTCCCTTCCTCCCTCCCTCCCTTCCTCCTTTCCTTTCTTTCTCTCTTTTTTTTAAAGTAGGCTCCACACCCAGCATGGAGCCCAATACGGAGCTTAAACTCACAACCTTGAGATCAAGACCTAAGCTAAAATCAAGAGTCAGACGCTCAACCCTGTGAGCCATCCAGACACCCCTGTGCAGTTCCCTTCTGTGGGCTTTCCAAATGTGAAAGTAATCATTACAAACCTTCCTGCCACTGATGAGGGGATATTTATTACTTTTCTCTGTGGACCTCTGTTCAAAGGAAAAGGTTTCCTGTGGGAGGTAATGCGCCCCCCCCCCCCCCGCAGCGTTTCAGCACACTGGATAGCTCCCGTCTGTCTTAGCCCTGCTGCACAATTGTTGATGTTCTGCCACCCAGCCTCTGTGTGGCCAGAAGCAGAACTTGGCAGCTGGCGCTCTGATGGAGCTCTGTCAGATGCAGCTACAGACCTTGTCTCTGGTGCATTCCCCAAGTTGTTTGGGTTTGTGTCTGCAGAGCCGGAAATCTGTTTCTCAGAGCAGCACTGACCGGTGATTGGCAAATTGGTCCAAGCTTGTACCCAAGATCCTTCAAGGACAGGATAGAAAAGATGGTTTGGGGCCGGAACCTCTGTAACACAGATTAGTGTTATGTGTTAATCTTTGCAGAGAATGAAGAATTTAAAATGCCGAAGGACAGGGATGCCTGGGTGGCTCAGTTGGCTAAATATCTGCTTTTGGCTCAGGTCATGATCCCAGGGTCCTGGGATTGAGTCCTGAATCGGGGTCCTTGCTCAGTGGGGGAGCCTGCTTCTCCCTCAGCCTACCGCTCCCCCTACTTGTGTGCTCTCTCTCTCTCTGACAAATAAATAAATAAATCTTTAAAATACAAAGGAACAGAAAGTTTAGTGGTCATGAATCAAACATAGCAAGAGTCCTGGTAGGATCAGCTGGAGATTGAACATGCTCCCCCCTTAAAGGGATTCAAATTCAGGTATTTTGTAAACATGTGCATGCTTAACGCAATACCATTGGGAGTTTGATGTGGCCTAAAGATGCGAGTTTGCAAATCCCAATTTGGGGAAACAATGAATCTCCATTTTAAAATTATTCTTCGATCCATTCATTAATTCACTCATTCATTTTGGTGCTGAAGAATCTTTCAAATATTTCCTGGAACTGATACCAGGACCATCTTTCCTTAGGACAAGCACCCAGTTCTTCTACTAAAGCAAAGGACAAAATGAATAAGTGTTCCTGGAGTTTTAAATGTTGAATTCCAAGCTTGTATTTATATTTGGAATCAGCCTTAGGACTATAAACGGATTCTTGTGAATCTTCTAACATGATAGGAAATGTATCGACTACCGATCAACGCTGCTGTCACTCAGCGGCAGGCTGAAGCCGGAACCCTGGGCTGAACGACCACGGTGTGTCTCTAGTTGCCTTTGGGAGAAGATACTCGTGGGCCCTCATCCAATCCCCTGTGAGGACAAGGGGCTTCTAGAGGAGGAAGGCCACAGGAACTCCTGTCTTTGCTGGAATAAAATTTGATAAAAGTTTGAGCAATTCTTCACTAACAGGTTCAGGGGACTATTTCAACTCTCTACAGGAGGGTAGAGGGAGAAAATAAATATTAGATGCTGTGACTTAGCCACTCTCCTTTGTACTGCATGTGGGGTAAGCCCCCAGTGTTAACTGTCTTCAATCAGATTCTTAATTTGGCTGCACATGGCATCACCTAGGAAGCTTAAAAAAAAAAAAAAAAAAAGATATACAGATGGCTGTGTCCTAAGTACCAGGCGTTCTGATTCCATAGGCTTGATAGAGACTGAGTATCAGGATTTTTTTAAAGGATTTTTATTTATTCATTTGACAGACAGAGATCACAAGTAGGCAGAAAGGCAGGCAGAGAGAGAGGAGGAAGCAGGCTCCCTGCTGAGCAGAGATCCCGATTCAGGGCTAGATCCCAGGACCCTGAGATCATGACCCAAGCCAAAGGCAGAGGCTTAACCCACTGAGCCACCCAGGCACCCTGAGTATCAGGATTTTTAAGATGATTGTGATGTGAAGCCAAGGTAGAGAAACACTAGCCTAGACTTTCAGACGTGTGTGTGGTGAGATGGGGGTGGAGGGTGGTCTCTGAGCGCTCAGTCCAACCCCAAACGCTTTTCTTTCCTCACTTCCCACTGTGTTCTCTTTAACCATTTTGCATCTTCTCTCTAGTTCATTTTCCCACACATACCCCCTCCTATATAAAGGAACAAAATCCAGCCTCCTTTTTAGACATTTTATGTCTGGCAACTTGGCTGCCTTAGATACCCCTTGTAAGTTAAAGCATTTGCCTTAGCATTAGACTGCAGCGTTTTCTCCCTTACCCCTAAATATGTTATAAATGTAATTATAATAGCTGCCTCATATGTTGTCATATATCTACATGATCATTTATTAAAACAGTCCCCTACAGTTACCCATTTTGGTTGTTTCCTACTTTGTGATATCATTAAAGCAATCACCTATTTTAAATACAAATATTTGTCCACTTCTCTGATTAGTTCCTTAGGGGACCTTCTTAGCAGTGAAAATTATTGGTGCAAAGATAATGAACATTTTATAGGCTTTTGGTATATATGGTCAACCACTTTTCAAAGGTGCTGTACTGATTTATGAAGCCAACCAAGATAATGTTCTGTAATTAATTCTTCCTTTGTTGCTGTGATGGGTGCATTTCAATTGCCTGGCATAATTTAAACAGAATTCGATTAAAGCCCATGTTGCAGGCTGTACCAATCAATAACAAGTATTAAACATGCTGTAATATTAATAAATATTTATTATGCATTCCAAAGAGAGCTGCATTTTATTTGTTCACTTGTGAAACTTCATTAGTTCACCATATCCTTCAAATTAGTCAAAGCCTTAATTTATTTTCATCTTGAATAATTTCCTTTATAATCATAACAAAATAGAATATACTTATGGATTATAAAGTGAGTCTGTGGACATAATGGAGGGGAATCATTGAGTTTTTGAGCAATGTAGGTTCCTGGATTCCTTTCACAGGGGACTCACATTTATGAGATTTGGTCTAGAGTCTGAGAATCTGTATTTATAGAAGCTTCCCAGGTGAGGCCATCCATGCTCAGGCTTGGGTACCACTGCAGTGTGTTATTATGCGAACGTTGTTATGACTCCCCTATACATATTTATCACTACACTTCTTAAACTTCTCATCTCTTATGTATAGCCAACAGTTCAAGAATTATTTGACCAGGGTTCCTGGGTGGCTCAGTGGGTTAAAGCCCCTGCCTTTGGCTCATGTCCTGATCCCGGGGTCCTGGGATTGAGCCCCGCATCGGGCTCTCTGGAGAGCCTGCTTCCCTTCCTCTCTCTCTTCCTGCTTCTCTGCCTGCCTGTGATCTCTGTCTGTTAAATAAATTTTTTAAAAAAGAAAGAAAAAAAAAAAGAATTATTTGACCATACTACTTTTAAATTTATGATGGATTGATGGAGCATAAAGTTCTAAGAATTAAAATTAATAATAAGATTAAAGTAAAATATTTTTGTAGATGAAGTAATGGCAGCAAGAAATGATTAACATTTGATTATTCTTTTTAATAAATATGCAAATTAAATGATATCACAAATATATAAGATCATAGAGCTTATGATATATAATAGAGACCAATGATCATCTGCAGGATGGTCTACCACTGCAGGGTGAGCTGGTAACTATGTCTCAAGCATCATTTTGCAGATTACTATCATGAACTGATGGATTGGTTGTAGCCTCTCATGTTCTTTTTGTTCCTGGGAATGATACATTATTCCCCAAGTCAGTTGTCTCTGTTTATTGTGATATACACATGCATGTGTGTGCACATAAACTGATACACATTAAAGAAACTTTGGAGAAAAAAAATCAATGTTGCTATCTTTCTATAAAAAAATCTATTACATACTACAGAGTGCAATAGTACAGAAAAATGCAATTTGGGAAATGCTGGCTCTCTTAATATGTCTTAATAAACTGTTGCAAAGGGAAGTACACTTGGGGCGCCTAGGTGGCTCAGTTGGTTAAGTCTCTGCCTTCGGCTCAGGTAATGATCTCGGGTCCTGGGATCGAACCCTGCATCGGGCTCTCTGCTCAGAAGGGAACCTGCTTCCCTTCCTGCCTCTCTGCCTACTTGTGATCTCTCTCTCTCTGTCAAATAAATAAAATCTTTGGGGGGAAAAAAGGGAAATATACTCTAACTTATGCAACAAAGAGGCTTAAGGAAAGAATACAGAAAACATCTCTCACAAATAAAGTACACAAATCACAGCAAGACTTCAGCAGATCTGACCATCACCTTCCCCTTTGTATGATGATCTCTAATTTGCCTTCTTTGAACTCCAGCCATTTTTTCATTTCACATCTCTTCTAAATTTTTGCTATTCTAAATATCCACACAGCAAATCACAGTGCATATATATTTATTGTCTCATTAATTTCTTGGGTAATTCCTAAAAGTAGAATTTCTGGATTGACCTCCAATTGGTTTGTGTCAACATCCGTGTGGAAGGCATGATAATGCACCCCTCCCTCAAAGACATTTGTGTCCTAATTCCCTGAACCTGTGAAAATGTTAGGATATATGGCAAAGGTGAATTAACATTGCAGATGGAATTAAGTTTGTTAATCAGATAAATTTAAAATAGAGAGATTATCCTGGGTCATTTAGGTAGTCCCATGTAATCAAGAAGTCTTTAATAGCAGAATAGGGAGGCAAAAGAGAGAATCAAAGGATGGTCTGACTACAGAAGAAAGGCATGGAGAGATGCAACATTGCTGGCTTGTGTGTCACCTTGAAGGTCATGATACAAGGTATTTTTTTATTTAAAAATTTTTTAAATTTCTTTTCAGCGTAACAGTATTCATTGTTTTTGCACCACACCCAGTGCTCCATGCAATACGTGCCCTCCATAATACCCCCCACCTGGCTCCCCTATCCTCCCACCCCCCGCCCCTTCAAAGGTTGTTTTTCAGAGTCCATAGTCTCTCATGGTTCATCTCCCCTTTCAATTTCCCTCAATTCCCTTCTCCTCTCATCTCCCCATGTCCTCCATGTTATTTGTTATGCTCCACAGATAAGTGAAACCATATGATAATTGACTCTCTCTGCTTGACTTATTTCACTCAGCATAATCTCTTCCAGTCCCGTCCATGTTGCTACAAAAGTTGGGTATTCATCCTTTCTGATGGAGGCATAATACTCCATAGTGTATATGGACCACATCTTCCTTATCCATTGTCCGTTGAAGGGCATCTTGGTTCTTTCCACAGTTTGGCGACCATGGCCATTGCTGCTATAAACATTGGGGTAAAAATGGCCCTTCTTTTCACTACATCTGTATCTTTGGGGTAAATACCCAGTAGTGCAATTGCAGGGTCATAGGGAAGCTCTATTTTTAATTTCTTGAGGAATCTCCACACTGTTCTCCAAAGTGGC
>PISX010023108.1:0-30369 GCA_004024625.1 Mellivora capensis
CCAACAAATTTGACAATCTGGAAGAAACGGATGCATTCCTTGAGACATATAAACTACCACAACTGAGCCAGGAGGAATTAAAAACCTGAACAGACCCATAACCAGTAAGGAGATTGAAACAGTCATCAAAAATCTCCAGACAAACAAAAGCTCAGGGCCAGATGGCTTCCCAGGGGAATTCTACCAAACATTTAAAGAAGAGAATATTACGCTAAATAAGTTAAGTCAGAAAAAGACAAATACCATGTGAGTTCATTTGTATGTGGTATCTAAAAGACAAAAGAACAAACAAACAAGATGAAATAAACCCATAAATACAGAGAACAAACCAACAGTTGCCAGAGGGGAAGAGAGTAGGGAATGGGCAAAATGGATGAAGGGGAGTGGGAGATATAGGCTACCAGTTATGGAATGAATAACTCATGGCGATGAAAGGTACAGCACAGGGAATATAGTCAATAGTATTGAAATAGTGTTGTATGGTGACAGATGATAGCTACACTTGTGGTAAGAACAGCATAACATATACAGTTAAATCACTATGTTATACCCCTGAAACTAATGTAAGAAGTGTCAACTATACTTCAATAAAAACAAGAAAGAGAGGGAGAGAAAGAGAGAAATGCGTGGATGGATAGATGGTACATTTAACATCACAATCACCAAAAATGGAACATCAGAGGCAAACTGTGATTAGAGGGCAAAACAACATATTCCATATGAATTATCTAGAAGGAGTTTTCCAAAGTCCAAGTAATTTTACTTATTATTCTCCGTCCACTTCCTCCTACAGATTACTCCCATGCCAGATGGCTTCAAACACAGTTTACGAAATGAAGTTACCAGCTGGAGATTAGGTAGTGGGAGGTAATAATGGAATAGGAAGAAGGAGGTCTGGGAGTGGCTGGGTCCCACCGGAACCATAGGTGCTGCTTGTGGCCCCTAGCTATATGTTGGCTCCCTAAACTTCACCCATACCTGGGTCCCTCATTAGAATGTCTTAAATTTAACCACCTAAGTATATTTATTGAATATTTAAATAGTATAAGTAAACAGAGTATTTACAAGTTTAGGTAACATATAGAAATCATATGTGTGTATTATTAAAATTTGTTGAGAATTATTAACAATTATTATTAAAAATCTACACAAAATATAAAGAAATTGAAGATAAAAGAATAAGGAAAGATATAGCTAGAAATTACTAACAGAAAGAAAGCTGGTGTTACTCTATCAATATTAAACAAATTAGACTTAAGGTCAGAAAACATTACCAAGAATCATAATAAGAAAGGAACATGGAAAAATTCTCTAGGAAGATGAAGTAATGATAAACTTGTTTGTAATTAATAACATAACTTCAAAATATGTAAAGCAAAAATCAACAGAAATACAAGAGTTAAACTGACAAAGAAGGGCATTTTAACAAATGTCTCTCCGTAATTTGTGGATTAAGAGACAATAAAATTTAAAAAAAAAAGAGAGACAATAAAATTAAAAAGGGTAGAGAACAAAAAAATTAACAAATTTAATATAACATAAATAAATTATATATCCAACAATTAGAAGATACATATTCTCCTAAAGCACTCACAGAGCACTTACAAAAATGAATGAGGCTACACTCAATAACTTATCTGATCGTCTCTAGAGATTAATTTGCATTTCCCAGAGTTTTATACAAACGGAATCATACAGTACATAGTCTTTTTGGGTGTGGGGAGCTAGCTTTCCTCACTCAGTCTAATTATTTTGAAATTCATCCACGTTGATGCATGTATCAATAGTTCACTGTCTTTTATTGAACAGTTGTGTGTTGTAATTTGTTTATCCATTCATCAGCTAATGGACATTGAATGTATCCAGTTTTTGCCCATTATTAATCAAGCTACTACGAACATTTATCTCCCTCCCCCAAAAAAGAAACTGCATTTTTAAAAGATTATTTATCTATTTATTTATTTGAGAGAGGGAGAGACAGAGCACAAGTGTTGAGGGGGCAAACGGGAAAGGGAGAAGCAGGCTCCCCGCTGAGCAGGCAGCCCAACACGGGGTGATCTCAGTACCTGAGCCAAAGACAGATGCTTAACCGACAGAGCCACCCAGGGGCCCCTGCATTCTTTTTGATAAAGTAGTGAAACACAAATATTTCAGTAGTGGTCTATGCTTAAAAAATTTATGTGCACACATATGTACAGACATATACATATACATATGTACATATATATGTATTTGAAAGCAAAGCACATTCAATATTTTTTGAAAGATTTATTCACTTTAGAGAGCGAGCAAGCGAGCGAGAGAACGAGACGGCGTGACAGTGAGGGAGGGAGGGGTAGAGGAAGACAATCTCAAGCAGACTCCCTGACAAGCAAAAAGTCTGATGGGAGGCTCAAACCCATGACTCTGAGATCATGATCTGAGCTGTAATCAAGAGTCTGATGCCCAGGGCGTCTGGGTGGCTCACTAGGTTAAGCCTCTGCCTTCAGTTCAGGTCATGATCTCAGGGTCCTGGGATCGAGGCCCACATTGGGCTCCCTGCTCAGCAAGGAGCCTGCTTCCCCCTCTCTCTCTCTGCTTGTCTCTCTGCCTACTTGTGATCTCCCTCTGTCAAATAAAATATTTTTTTTTAAAGGGTCTGATGCCCAACTGCATTAACCAGGTGTCCCCACATTTAATATTTTTGGTAAATTTGTTATTCAAGTATTAAAAATATAGAAAATAAAACAAATCTTAAGACTACAACTTGATGAATTTTCATAAAATGAAGATACCCATGTAATAGCACCAAGATTAAGGAACAGAATATTATCAATACCCCCAGAAACCTCCCTTGTGACTAATCCTCTTCTTTTCATAATGCTCTCCCATCTAAGGGTCATCACTTCCTGAGTTCTAACACCATAAATTAGTATGTTATATTTATTTTACACAAGAGATCATAAATAAATTAGTATCTCACATATATTTTATATAAATGGATATATACAGTTAATGTATATATTCTTTTATATCTGGCTTCTTTCACTCAACACTGTGTCTGTAAGATTCATCCTAATTTTTCTCATTATTTTAAGTTTTCTGTTGTGTGAATATACTACAATTATTTCCCATTCTACTGCTGACGGACAATTGAGTTTTAGCTTTACGGATAATGCCGTAAAGAGCATTCTTAGAGTGAACATATATATGTACCTATACACCTAGGGATAGGATTACTAGGTCTCAGAATATGTATATGTTCACCTATAGTAGATACTGTCAAAAAGTTTTCCAAAGTAGATGTGCCTATTTTCCTTTCTAACAATAGTATAAGATAATTATAGATGTTTCAAATCCCTGACTTCTTTTTTAAATTATGCCATTCTGGTGGGTGAGTAGGGGTATTGCAATTTTGCTTTTATATACATCTCCAAACAGAAATACATACGTAGATCAAAGCACATTTAACTTTATTCCTCAAATCCACAGAATACTACCAAATAAAAAAGTCTGATTTTAAATCAGTTTACCTAAAGTTAGAGCAGCAACTAAGCTCATCTATTAAAATGGATACCTATTTCTTCCAGCTTTATCAAGATATAATCAATTTACAACATTGTGTGTTTAATGTGTGCCATGTGATGATTTGATGTACGTATATATTTTTACATATATATTTTGAAATCACTACCACAATAAGGCTAATTAACACATCCTTCACCATACATAGTTACCAATTTTTGTGTGCTGAGAACATTTCAGATCTACTCTCTTAGTAACATTCAAGTAAACAGTTAAGTGTATTTATATAGTATATTATGGATATATCAAATATACTATGGTCATCACACTATACAATAGATCCTTATAACATATTCATCCTACAACTGAAAATTTGTACCCTTTTACCAACATCTCCCAAAGCCCCCACACTCCAGCCCCTAGCAACCACTAATATGCTCTTTGTTTCTGTGAGTTCAGTGTTTTTATATTCCACATCTAAGTGAGATCACACAGCATTTGTCTTTCTCTGACATGTCATTTAGCATAATGCCAACAATGTTCATCCATGTTGTCACAAATGATAGAATCTCCTTCTTTTATGGCTCAATAATAATCCATTGTGAAAAATACATATATTTATACACACATACATACATATACACACTTACCACATTTTCTTTACCCATTCGTCCATAAATGAACACTTAACACTTTTTCTATATCTTGGCTGCTGTGATTAACACTACAATGAACGTGAGGTTGCAGATATCTCTTTAAGATACTGATTTTAAAAAAAAAGATACTGATTTCATGTTCTTCAAATACATATATACAAGTGGAATTGCTGGAGCTCACCGTACATCTACTTCTCATTTGCTGAAGAAACTCCATAGAGTTTTCCATAATGGCTTTACCAATTAACATTCCCACCAACAGTGTGCAAGGGATCCTGTTTCTCCACATCCTCACCAGCATTTGCTATCTTTTGTCTTTTTGATAAGAGCCTTTCTAATAAAAGGTATGAGTTTGTATCTCATTATGATTTTGATTTGCAATTCCCTGATGATTACTAATGTTGACTACCTTTTCATCGTACCTGCTGGCTATTTGTATGTCTTCTTTGGAAAATATCTATTCATGTCCTTTGCTCATTTTTAATTGAATTATTTGTGGGGTTTTTGCTATTGAATTGTATGAGTTTATTATATATTTTTTATATTAAACCCTAATGGACATATGGTTTATACATATTTTCTCCCATTCAATAGGTTGCCTTTTCATTTTGTTGACTGTATCTTCTAGTGTGCAGAAGAAGCTTTTTATTTTGATGTAGTCCCACTTATTTATTTCTGCTTTTTTTTGGCTTGTGCAAAATGTATACCTATGGATCAGTAACACTTCTCAACATAGCCCAGTCTCTCTCTACACACCCTTATAAGGTCCCTCACTGCTTAGGGAGGAGGCAAAACATTGACTTTATTCTGAAACTCAACACTACTTATAATAGCAAGATTTTGTGTTTCATAAATCAGATTACTGAAGTTGTATAAAATAAGTAAAATTATATAACTTAATTCTTCTGGCTTTTTTATACCCATACTTAAACGTTCATTCATACTTTCACTTAATTATCCTTATCTTAAACTGAAATGATAAGCATGGGGATTTATACCCTAATATTAAAATAGTCTAACAAAGAATTTTCTCATAGCAAAACCACCAGGTGTTTCAATATATTTGTTCACTGATGCAGTACTTTAATCTACATTCAGCCAAACAAGTAAGGACTGTCACACTACAAAAGCAGTATATCTAAATGGGTAATATAACAGAAAACTATTCAATTTTAGGAGAGAAAAGAAAACAATGAAAGCAATTAGGCTGTCATCAAGTGATACCTTTAAAGAATACAAATTACTACAAAATCATCTCATACTTTTTGCAAAAGCTTTAAATACCACAAAGTCCTCTCTTCCTCCATTCAGACACATAATTAAAACAAATTGTTCTGCCAGAATTTTCAGAAGAAATGAAATAGTTTATTTCAGAACATCATCTATACAGAGAGTATTGACTAATGATAAAGGTAACTATGACAAGTCTAATAATTCATTAACAGGTTTCTCACATCTCACCAGATTCAATAAGCAAACAACATATAGCAAACCTTCTTGTTCAACTGTATACCGAAAATTTCATATAGTAATAAGTTTGTCAATTATTTTTAACCATGTAAATCCACAGGTACATATATGTAGACATAAATGCATGCATATAAATAAACATTTAATAAATAGCTAAGTAATGGATATAATACACACCTTAGTGGAGCACAGATTCAAAAATTTAATGCATGGTTACTTATCATCTTTGAAAAGTAGACAAAAAAGAGCATGGACTACCGGAAATATTAAGTATGAAAAACAAGAACAACAACAACTGAAGTCGAATATCTAGAAAGAACACTTGGCTAAACATCTCAGGTAAATGAAACAAAACAAAACAAAACAGCAAGACATAGTTCCAAAGTGAGGAGGACATTTGTATCGTAATCAACAACCCTTTCCTGGGGTGCCTGGGTGGCTCAGTCAGTTAAGGGTCTGCCTTCAGCTCAGGTCGTGATCCTGGAGTTCCAGGGTCCAGCCCCATGTTGGGCTCCCTGCTCAGCAGGGTGTCAGCCTCTCCCTCTGCCCCTCACCCTGCTCCTGCTCTCTCTCTTCTCTCCCTCCCTCAAATAAATAAATAAAATCTTTAAAAAAAAAAAAAAAAAGGGAATCCTTTCTTTGCATTACCACAAGAAGAAAAATAAGACAGGTGTCCAGAATATCCCCAGCTCCAGCCAGGCTACAAGAAGAAGCAGAGAAGGCAAGGCCTTCAATGAAAACTCCCAGATGGGAGGAAGCAGAGTAAGGGCAGGAGTGATAGATTTGCAACATTAGCTACTCTGCTATGTTGATTTCTTTTGGCATGGGAAATATAATGAAAAAATAAATACATATAAAAATCTAGAACATTATTCTGGCCCTCTATCAGGTGATCTTTGGCAAATAGCAGGCTCAGGAAAAAAATGTTCCTCAATGAATACATAGTAGTAACAACAAAAAAAAGATCAATTCTATAAATATTTTAAAAAAGGGGGGAAAGGGAAGTCAAACGGAAAAACACACAGGAAAAAAAAGTACCTATGAAGAGATGAAAATCACAGTCAAACATTTTGCCACAAATTTGAACTTAAAGAAGCAGGGGTGCCTGAGTGGCTCAGTCAGATAAATGTCTGCCTCTTGGTTTCCGCTCAGGTCATGAATGCAGGGTCCTGAGACTGAGCCCTGGTCCAGCTCTGCACTCAGCAAGGAGTCTGCTTATGATTCTTTCTCCCTCTGCCCCTCTCCCCTGTGCTCTCCTTCTCTCTCTCTTAAATAAATCTAAAAAAATAAAAATAAAAAAATAAATTAACTTACAGAAGCAATCACCTTTATAACACAAGAAACACAAAGCAGAGGTATAAGACTCAGGGAAGACATGGGAAGAAATATGAAGAACTTAAATGTGAGCTGAAGGTCAGAGAAGTAAACAAAAAATTAACATCACTGAAATGAAGACCAAATGGAAGCAGGAAAGAATAGGCTAAAAAAAAAAAGAAAAAAAAAAAAGAAAGAAAGAAAAAGGAGGAATACATGTGAGACAGGATTGAAAGGAAATTTTCAATGGGAATAAAGAAACCAAAGGAATTTTTGAGAAAAGATAAATTAAGAAAGGAAATGACAGAAAATACAAATGATATAGATGATAGGTCAAGACAAATCAACATAGGCATACTTGAGGTCTTCAAAGAAGACCTCAAAATAAAAGAACTGAAAACTGTTCTTAAGATAATTCAAGAAAAGTTTCAGAAATTAAAGAACAAGGGGCGCCTGGGTGGCTCAGTGGGTTAAAGCCTCTTCCTTCAGCTCGGGTCGTGATCCCAGGGTCCTGGGATCAAGCCCCACATCCGGCTCTCTGCTCGGCAGGGAGCCTGCTTCCTCCTCTCTCTCTCCCCCTACCTCTCTGCCTACTTGTGATCTCTGTCTGTCAAATAAATAAATAAAATCTTAAAAAAAAAAAAAAAGAAATTAAAGAACAAGATAAACTAGAGATTAAAATAATATAGCACAACAAAGAAAGAGACAACAAAGAAAGAGCTTGTCAACAACAAGCTACACCCTAGTACTGGATAGTAAGACAAAAAACTTAAAAAAAAAAATAATCAACCATCTCCAAGGGGAAAAAAAACCAGGCAGCCCTCAGGTTTGTCTACAACAAACAGAGGAACAACAATAACAATAACATCAGCCAGAAAAGAAACTGGGACTGAGAAATTTCTTACTCAGCCAATTGGTCATTTAGTGTAAAAACTCAGTGAAAAGATATTTTTAAATGCAAGAAATTGGGTAACTGACTTCCTATTAGCCCTTCTAAAAGATTTTGAGAAGATAACCCCAACCAAAGAACACTGCAAAAACAAAATAAGAGGAAAGCAACGAAACTACTTAGCTGTTTGAAAAATCTGGGTACAAAAGAGAATGCAACAGTTACAGACAATGACTGCATAGAAATTACATTCCTAACAAGAGGCAAGAGGAGAAAAAGGCAAAGATCATCTAAAGTTGGCAAAAAATATATAATACATATTTCATAGGAACAAACTGTAAATATTTTTAAAGATACAAAGGTGAATATCAAGAAAAATAATTTAACCAATTAATATGATGTGGTGAGAAAGAAGGACAAGTAACGAAGAAAAAGATAATACACCAAATGCCACTGTACATAATCGGGAATAAGGAAATACTGCTTAATAAAATGGAGAATCAACTATATTACGCAAAGCTGTAGTTATAAAGATTACTAATGAATTCAAGCTCCAAACCTTGCAGATTACTGAAAGTGTATACTAAACATGAAGAAAACTTTGACATAGTAATATACTTAATGGATCATATAGTGATTATATAGTGACACATTTTTAGGGACAAAAACCTTAACAAATGCTACGATGGCAGAATTAACACCAAATACAGCTCTAATGTCAATGAATGAAAGTGAGCGTAATATTACTTAAAAGAACAAAGTGAATCACAAAGTGAAATACAAATCTGGAACTTATAAACTCATTTAAAAGAACTGTCTCAAAAATGTTGAAAATAGGAAGCTGGTTAAAGGCATGCAAGGAAAATATGGTCAGAAAGAAATCGTTTTGGGGAAATTAATTATGTAACATTAAATTTGGAAAGTAATAGGAAAGAATTAAGTAATTCTGTAATAAGGGTATTTTACGATGACAGCAAGTATAATCTTTAATGAATGAAAACTTAACAGTAAGATTTCAGCTCCCACTGCTACCGTGGTTTAGAAAGTCTCAGATCCTTCCCTTTGCAAACACCTACAAATGCTAACTTGGGTAAAATACCATCTTTTAAAATGCAGAGCTGGCCTGGAAGAAAAGTTTAAAAAATCCACAACTGCCAGAAACAAAAGAGAAAATCAAAACCTGAGTGAAAGGTGAGTGATAAAGCTACAGGCCACAATGAAGATTTCTGCAAACACCATCAACAGGGAATCTTAAGACTTAATAGCCAAACAGACCAATGGTAATAAGGTCTTACACCTACGCAAAGCAGAGATTGGAAATGAGACTACTAACAAAATTGAGCCTAAGAAAGCTACAACTTAAGTAAAAATGGAAAAGGTGTGACAATTTAAAAAAAAAAAAAGACAAACATGGAGAAAAAAAACTGAAAACAGATTTTTTAAAAAGATTTTATTTGTTTATTTGACCGACAGAGATTACAAGTAGGCAGAGAAAGAAAGGGAAGCAGATTCCCTGCTGAGCAGAGAGCCTGATGCGGGGCTCCATCCCAGGACCCTGGAATCATGACCTGAGCTGAAGGCAGAGGCTTTAACACACTGAGCCACCCGGGCACCCCGTGAAAACAGATTTATATACATATGGTCAAGCACTTTTTCAGAAGGATGCCAAGGTAATTAATGGGAGAGAAGAGACCTTACTAGAAATGGTGCCAGAGTAACTGGATATCAGTATGAAAGAAAACTGAACCTAAAACTATTACCTATCCCACACACAAAAATTAATTTGAGATCAATCATATATCAAAACATAAAAGCTAAAACTAGAAAGCTTCCAATACACAACACAGGGACATTGTGATCCTGGGGTAGGAAAAGACTTTTTTGTGCCAACATAAAAAGCATTAACTACATAAGAACTTGATAAATTAGATTTTATGAAAATCAAAAATTTCTGGGGGCACCTAGGTTGCTCATCAGTTAAGTGTCTGCCTTTGGCTTTGGTCTTGATATCAGGGTCCTGGGATGGAGTCCCATGTTGGGCTCCCTGCTCAGAGGGGAGTCTGCTTCTCCCTCCCTCTCTGCCCCTTCCACCTTTAGGTTTGTGTTCTCTCTCTCTCTCTCAAATGAATAGAATCTTTTAAAAAACAATTTTAAGTTCTGTTCATCAAAATGCAAAATATTTATTCCATATGAAGAAAAACCAGAGTATTAACAATTTCTGTTCATCAAAGAATACTACAAAGAAAACTTAAAAAGCAAACTACAGACCAGGAGAAATTAAAATACATATATCTGACAAAGGGTCTTCTATGCAGAATAAAAGAACTCTTTCAAACAATAATAGACAACATTAAAACATATATAAGATATTAACATATATTAAAAGATGCCAACATTATTAGTCTTTAGGAAAATACAAATTAAAAATCTGTGAGCTACCAGGGTGCCTGGGTGGCTCAGTTGGTTGAGCATCAGACTCTTGATTTCAGCTCAGGTCATGATCTCAGGGTCCTGGGATCCAGCATTGGGCTCCCCGCTCAGTGGGGAGTCTGCTTTTCCCTCTCCCTCGGCCTCTCCCTCCACTCATGCTCACTCTCTTTCTTTCTCTCTCTCTCTCACAAATAGGTAAAATCTTTAAAAAAAAACCCAAATAGCAATAGAATTGAAAACATGTCCACAAAGGACTTCTCCATTAATGTTAATACCATCTTTATTCATAAGACTCCCAAACTGAAATCCAACAAATATCCATCAGCAAGTAAATGAAAAAATATTCTTTATTCCCTTATATTTTATACTTATACTCTCTTATATTCAGAGATCAAAACAATATATAAAAATCTCAAAAACATGATGAGCAAAAGAAGTCAGACAGAGACACATATAACCTGCATGATTCCATTTGTAACAAGTTCCGAAACAAACTAAAGTAAACTATGGTACAGTAAGGGATTATAACCCACTGATTATACTAGGAATCCATGAGAATGGATGGATAGAGGAATGGGGAAAAAAAGAGAAAGAGATATTGTTGCAACAGAAGGGACGGCTCTTCCTTACAGTAAAATGCCAATTAATAAATCATCATTTCATAACTATCAGGGCAAAAATTATTTTGAGCAAGAACATGTATAGAAGCTAAGTCCAAGAGAAAAAACTAGATAAGAGGAAGCATATTTACATGGTCTGAACATCTCATGTTAGCTGTTTGTTAAATAGGCATCAACTGTGAGAGGGAAATATAGTAACTACATGGTAGAGAGTGTTGTAGTTATAACCTCTGACTAACAATCAAAATTAACACTACCATCTTGAGGAAAAAAAAACACACACTGCCAGTTGAGGGGCTGATAGATGCTGTGTGCCTTCAAAAGCAGTTTCTTGAGAAGGGTAAGACTTCTTTCTCCCTTGTGTACTAATCCAGAATGGACTGTACAAGCTAAATCCTATAATGAGAAAATGTTTAAAAGAATTGCAACACATTACATAAAATACACTGGCCCATATTCAGTGCCATGAAAGTCTGAAAAACTATTCAACATTCAAGGAAAGAGAGAGATATCACTAAATGCAATAAGCAATCCTACATTGGATCCTGCACTAAAAGAAAAAAAATGCTATAAAAGATTGATGATTAAAAACATATACAGAGATAAAAGATTAAATCTCATGAAGTTGATGAATGCACTGTGGCTATGTTAGAGAATATTTTTGTTCTTAAAATATGAACTATTCTTAAATACCGTAGGTTAAAGGAGCAAGACATATGTAACCTAACCTCAAATGGCCTTGAAAAAAATAAATACTACTGTGTGTGCAAATGCACATGTGTGTCTGTATGTGTAGAAAGACACAAGAGCTAGAGAATAATAAAATAATAAAGGAAAAGTGCTAAAGTGTTAGAAATTAGTGAATCAAAGTAAAGGGTATATGAAAGTTATTTCTGTACTTTTTTAAAATCAAGGTTGAAATTACTACAAAATTAAAAGTTAAAAAAATAAACAGCATCAAGTAACCATAAAAAAATATTCTGGTGACAAAAGTCAGCTCACTAGTTTCCTTTCAATGGGGATGAGGTTGATTACAACTTAACTTTGCAAATCCTCCCCCCCAAAATTTGCCCATTACTTAAGTCTCTCAAGATTCACAGAGATTAAGATTACCTAATTATAAAAACAAAATTTTTTTAAATTAGCAAATATATCGGGAAATAAACCATCATGAATAACAAGAACAAAAGCAAAATTAGCCTCCAAAGGACTTCAGATATGTAAAGTAAGTATGTTCTAAATATTTATAGAAAGAAAAGATGGAATTAAAACAGGGCAAGAAGCAAGATACTATCAACAAAACCAGCAAACAGGAATTGGATATTCTAGGAATTAAAAATACACTATCTCACATCAAGAACAGAAAATAAAATGTCTCTATTCTCCAATTTCAAGACAGGGAAGGATCAACTGTTCTTTGATATCACTCAGCTAATCTCAAAAGCATACTCTGATACTGAGCAAATACTTAAACACTCCTGCTTTTTAAAGCCTCCAAACATCCCCAAAGTCTGATTCAATACCAACTCTTTGCTTGGTTTGCCATGTTTAAGAAGCACAGTCTCTCCCTTGATTAGCAAGTAATAAATTCAGCCTCTTTGTTTCAGCCATAATGAATGGGTTTTGGTTTCTAGTATTTTGAGCGATGGTCTTTTCCTTCAGAGAATCCAATAAATTAATTTAATAGCAAAATTTTCAGATTAGTAAACCAAGAATATAAGTAAACAACAAATATCCAAATAAAGCATAGACAATTTTTTTAAAAAAGAAGAAAACAGCAATTGATATACAGAACACAGAGAAAAGGTCTAATAGAGGTATAATGGGAGACCAAGGAAAAAAGAATGGGGCAAAATAGTATCTGAAGAGATTTCAAGAGACTGAGTATTTTCCTAGAACTAATAAACAACATCAGACTACAGATAAAAAAAAACTTTAAATGCAAATCTAGGCACATCATACATAGCAAAACTTTTGGATAACCAAACAAGGAGAAAATCTTAGAAATAGCCAGAGGGAGGAAATGTCATTTTATAGAAACATCAAAACTACTAAACACCTAGGAATAAATATAATGATATATATGAAAGTTATATATTGAAAACTATAAAATCTTATTAAAAAGAAATTAATTAAGGGTAAAATAACTGAGATGAAAATAAATGAAGGGCATTAAATAAATGGAAGAATATTCACATTAATGGATTAAAATACTTTATACTGTAAAGATATCAATTCTCCCCAAACTGGTCTACAGATGCAAAACAATTCCATTCACAATTTCAGCAACTTTTTTGGTGAAAAATGATCAATGATTTCTATAACTTATAGGCAATGCAAAGGCTCAACAACAGCTGAAGCAATTTTGAAAAAATAACAAAGCTGTAAGACTTACACTATCTTAGACCAAAATATGGATTATTAAATTATAATAATTAAGAAGTATGGTGCTGACACAAAGATTGGCAATCAGAAAAATAAAACAAAGAATCTATACCTGTACTATCCCATATGGTAGCCACCAGACATGTGGCTAAATTTAAATCAATTAAAATTTGTTAAAATATGAAATTCATTCCTTAGTTACACTTGCCCTATTTCAAGAACTCCACAGTCACATGTGGCTAATAACTACTAAATTAAACAGCATATAAATGAACATTTCCATAATGGCATAAAATTCCACTAGACAGTACTTATCTAGAAAGGCACACATAAAATTATAAGATTTATGGCAAAGGTCTAATGTAGTAGGGAAAATTTAGTCTTTCCAATAAATTATGATGGGTCAATCAGACACTGATAGACAAAAGTAAATAATACAATAATAAATATATAATCAACTCTGATCCCCACCTTATACCACATACAAAAATCAATTCTAAGTGGAATGTAGATCTGAATGTAAAAAATAAAACAGGGATGACTGGGTGGCTCAGTTGGTTAAACGTCTGCCTTTGATTCACGTCATGATCTGGGATTGAATCCCATATTTTGATCCTTGCTTAGCAGGGAGCCTCACTCTCCCTGTGCCTGCCCCTTCCCCTGCTTATGCCCTCTTTCTCTCATTCTCTGACAAATAAGTAAACTCTTCAAAACAACCTTAAAATTAAAAAATTAAAAATAAAATAGTTTTTAGAAGACATAGAAAATAAACTTCACAACCTTTGTTTGTTTAGACCTTTGTTTAGACAAAGGTTTGTAAAATAAGATGCAAAAAGTGCCAGCCATAAAATACAATACCAATAAAGAGTATTTAAGATAACATTAAAACTAAGACCTTGTGCTTATCAAAAGTGATCAGTAAGAGAGAGAATAGGAAAACCGATCAATTTTAGTTGCAATATACATATGACAAAAAATTTGTATCCAGAATATAAATATGACAAAACACTCCTAGAAAACAATTAGGCAAACAACCTGGTAGAAAATGGATAAGAGATGAACAGGCACTTATTAATAAAGGACAACAGAATGGCTAATAAGCATATGAAAAGGTGTTAAATTTCATTTGTTATCAGAAAAGTGCAAATGAAAACCTAAATGGGTATCATTATATACTTGACAGAAGATCTAAGATGAAATTAGAGATAGGAAATAAGAAGTGTTGGTGAAGATGTGATAACAAATGGGACTCTTACATATTACTGATCAAGTAAAAATTGGTATACCTTGAAAACTGTCTGAGTTAGTGGTTGAATTATGTCCCCACAAAACTCATATGTTAAAGTTCTAACACACAGTGCCTCAGAATGTGACCTTATTTGGAAATAGAGTCCCCACAGATGTAATTAGTTAAAACTAGGTTATAGGGGGCCTTAACCAAATAATGACTGGTGCCCTTAGAAGAGAATAGCCTCAGAGAATAGCCACTATTCTCAGAAGAGAATAGTGAGAAGATGATGTGGAAACACACTGGAAGAAGACAGTGTTCTATAAATCAAGGAAAAAGACCTGGAACAGATACTTCCCTCACAACCCTAAGTGGAATCAACTCTTTTATCAACTTGATTTTGAATTTCTAGACTCCAGAAATGTGAGACAATAATTTCTGTTGTTCATAAGTCACCAACTTGTGGTATTTCATTATGACAGCCCTGCCAAACTAATATAGGAAGTTATTTACTTGTAATGTATACATATCTTATGACTCAACAATTATATTTCTTGGTATACACATGACAGAAATATATGTATATGTATGTATTTACTAAAAGAATTATGTAAGAATGTTCATAGCATTATTATTTGTAAAAGCCCCAAACTAGTAACAATTCAAATATTCATCAACAGTGAATGAATAAAAACTTTATGGTATATTTACATAGTGTAATTTTATATGAGAATGAACCAACTACAACCACATGCAACAATAAGGAAGAATATCACAATGATGTTGAGCAAAAGAAGTCAGACACAAAAGATACATATGGATGATTTCAATGATATAGTCAAGCATATAAAAGTAATCTATGGATGGGGCACCTGGGTGGCTCAGTGGGTTAAAGCCTCTGCCTTCGGCTCAGGTCATGATCCCAGGGTCCTGGGATAGAGCCCCACGTCGTCGGGCTCTCTGCTCAGCAGGGAGCCTGCTTCCCTTCCTCCCTCTCTGCCTGCCTCTCTGCCTACTTGTGATCTCTGTCTGTCAAATAAATAAATAAAATCTTTAAAAAAAAAAAAGTAATCTATGGTTTGAGAAGTTAGGAGAAGTCATTACCTTCGGAGAGGAAGGAGGCAGAAAGTGATCAAGAAGGGGCAAGAGAAAGATTTCTGGGATGCGGGTCAGGTACTATTTCTTGATCTTGGTGATGGCAATACTGTAAAAATTCTTCAAGTTCTACACTTTATACACATGCATAAAATGTACATCATTTCAAAAAATTCTTTGAACACTGAATAGGAAAGTTAAACACATTAGAATAACTGAATCATGATCTTTTATCTTTAAAAAGAGATCTTTAAAAGTAGCTATGTTGTAGCACAGGTAGATACAGAAAATATAAGACACATTAATGGAAGCATGTGATAGAGTGAAAAGGTAGTTTAAGTCTCATCAACATTGCAGAAGAAAATTAACAAAATGAATGGGTATGAATCAATATTTAAATATATTTTTTAAAGATTTTATTTATTTATTTGACAGAGATCACAAGTAGGCAGAGAGTTAGTCAGAGACCTGAGCTGAAGGCAGAGGCTTTAACCCACTGAGCCACCCAGGCACCCCATGAATCAATATTTATTTTATTTTTTTTTTAAATTAAGATTTTATTTATTTATTTATCAGATAGAGATCACAAGTAGGCCAGAGAGGCAGGCAGGGAGAGAGAGGAGGAAGCAGAGCAGAAAGCCCCACGTGGGGCTCGATCCCAGGACCCTGGGATCATGACCTGAGCCAAAAGCAGAGGCTTTAACTCACTGAGCCACCCAGGCGCCCCAAGAATCAATATTTAAAGAGATACTGGGTGCCTGGGTGGCTCAGTTGATTGAGCATCTGACACTCAGGTCATGATCCTGGGATCCTGGGATGGAATCCTGCATTGGGCTCCCTGCTCAGCAGGGAGTCTGCCTGTCCTTGTCCCGCTGCCCCCCACCACCGCTCATGCTCTTGCTCTCAAATAAATAAATAAAATCTTAAAAATAATTTTTAAAAATAGATAATAGCTGAGATTTTTCCAGAATCAACATGGCACAAATCCCAGATTAAAAAATGCACAATAATCTCAAGGAGAATAAACAAAAAGAAAACCAGACTGAATAAATTGTTTTTACACCTCCAAACTCCAAAAACCAAGAGAAAATCTTAAAATCAGATACAGAAAAAGATCGGATCCAAACAGAAAAGACAGATGACCAACAAAAGAATGAAAATTAGACTGATCATTTTTTTTTTAAAATTTTCAAACTGACAGAAAATCCAAAGAGAATACTATAGCAAACACTCTTAACACCACTCACCAGATTCAATGCTAACACTGTGACTGACTCACTCAAAGTCTATCTAAACATATATATGTCCTCTCCTTTTGGGAAAATATAGAAAATATCACAGG
Organism: Mellivora capensis; assembly: GCA_004024625.1. Taxonomy (NCBI): domain Eukaryota; kingdom Metazoa; phylum Chordata; class Mammalia; order Carnivora; family Mustelidae; genus Mellivora; species Mellivora capensis. The sequence goes on from PISX010023108.1 coordinate 16,934, forward strand.
TCTTCATCCCAAATTCTTCATCATGCATTTTCCAAGAATAAGAACATTCAACCAAAACATCATTACCTCATCCATGATAACTGACATTAATTCAATAACATCACTCTAAGAAAGCTCAGATGAAATTTTCCCAGTTATCCTAATATGTCCTCTAAAGCTTTTCTTTTTACTTATCCAGGATCTAATCAAGATTTACGTATTACTTTCAGATGTTTTAACTTTCAGGTCTCTCAATTTAGGACATTCTCATCACTTCCCTTGGTTTTTCAGACACTGTGTCCTACAAAATATCCTATAAAAATATCCCATATTCTAAACTGGCTTGATTGTTTCCCCATTATCAAAAGAACAAGTATTTCCAGAAAGAAATGTTGTACAACTCCAATGTAGCACATCGTGCCTATAGCTGCCCCATTACTGGCTATACTAAACGAACATTTTGTAATTTTTCTCTTTGTAATCTGTAAGTCACTTGTAAAGTAAGTTTTTGAGACTCAAGAGCACACTTTTTAATGGCAACTATGAAAGACATTAAGTCAATAGAATACAACCTTCCAAGTGCTAGGAAAAAAAGGCTATTAAAGTAGAACTGTATTGTCAACTAAAATACCATTCAAGAATGAAGGCAAAATGAGGTATATCTTAAAATTATCTCAAGATACAGTAAAAAATGGGAAGACAATGTCCACACACAAAAAAACTGGTTTGCACAAACCTTTGTTTTCTTTTATATATATATACACACACACACACACTCCAGAATTAAATATTTTTGGCATGTCTTGAAAAAAGTACTTTACCTGCCATCTCTTCTGAGGGCAAAAGCAATGCCATCTTTCTGGAAAGGAAGCAGTTTTGCTCTTAGTTTTTCAGGCAAAAAATCCAAGTGTTTATAAGATTCATTTGTCAAACAAGACATCTGAGGTGTAAGAGACTTTTTTATCGCATGAACTTTAGGCATCCTGATCCTAAAAAAAAAGAAATCATAAAAGGGAGGGGTAGGGAAATAGTTATTACTGAATGTATTAGAGAATTAAACATAAATAATAGTATTAAAGTACTTATCTGTGGCCCTGATATACTATCTACATAGATATAAAGTGGTTAAATCATAATCCAAAATGATCTACTAAGAAAATTCAAAGCACTAAGTCCAAAAGCAGTTAGTGCACAGTGTGGGAACTCAGAATGCTTTATTGCATTTGTATTTCAAACTGGACCATAACATAATAATTATCCTGTTTTGTTTTGTTTTTAAGATTTTATTTATTTATTTGACAGACAGAGATCACAAGTAGGCAGAGAGGCAGGCGGGGGGGGGGGGGGGGGGAAGCAGGCACCCTGCTAAGCAGAGAGAATGATGCGGGGCTCGATCCCAGGACCCTGGGATCATGACCTGAGCCGAAGGCAGAGGCTTTAACCCACTGAGCCACCCAGGCGCCCCAATAATAATAATTATCCTGTTTTAAGCAACAAATGTTTTACTGAAAATTTATAAATCAGCCAGATTTTTATAACTAAATAATTTTTAAAATAAGAAATGATTAGCTACAGAAAGAGGAATTCTTTTATAATTAATCCTTTTATAGCTGCACATTTTCCTATCACACCAAATTTTCTAATAGGATAAAAGTGCATTTTTAAAATTACAAAATATGAAGATATTAACTCCAAATTTATAATCAAATTAAAGCAATGTTAAATAAGATTCATTTTAAAAAATTAAAATGAATTCTTTTAAATCAAATGAATACACAATATAAACTCTGCCTGACTGGTACCTTCCTCAGCAATGGGTTTCTACAAATGTCATTTTAAGTTTCTACATGAAAATTTCCTATGTCTATAAATTCTCAGAGCTCTGTAAGAAAGAGTCCTATTAAATCACTGAACTATAAAACTTCTTTAATAACACTTTATACTTAGATTGCACTTTTTCATCTGTTTATATGTAATCTCACTTCATCTTTAAAACAAATTTGCTTTTTTCTCAATTGCTTGCAGACTTATAAAATTCTACTCCACCCAAAAAAAAGTAATCAACCTCTGTATCCAATATCTAAGAATCTCAAGAATTCAGTGTGTATTTGTTAATAAGAAATACATATTATATTACAGGATCTGGAGAAGCAAGGACCATGCCCTCACAGGTCTTACATTCTTAAGGGGGAGACTAAAAATAAATGAATAAATGATTAATTACAGTAAAGTGTAAATATTAGGAAGGAACAAGAGAGTAATAGATAAGGACTCTCCTAGGTGATGCTTACTTAGTCCATAAACTGAAGTATGAAAGTCAACCAAGTTCAAAACTGAGTGGAGAGCACTCCCAGGCAGACAGCATTAGAGGAAAGGCTCCAAGCTGAGAAACGGTTGAGTGATTTTTAGAAACACAAAAGAGGCCAATGTGGCTGAACCAAGGGAGAGAATAGTATGAGATGAAGCTATTGAGATAAGCAAGAGTAAAATTAAAGAAAGCCTTGATAAGGATTTTGGATTCTATTTTCAGAATGAAGCAGTGCAGCTCTGCCATCCAAAACACTATTAGCCAGAAGTGGCTCTTTAAGTTAAAAATTAAAACTTCAGGCATGATGTGAAGAAGAGAAAAGAATGACCCCTGCAAAGAAGGGAGAGAAGGTATGGGGGGGGGGGGGGAGACTGATGTTGGCAAAGAGTAGGAATAACCCTGTAGAAAACAGAGATGCCAAAACAGACCAGGCACAGAAGGCTGAAGGAGCTGAAGATGCCAGGTGAAGTGTGTGCATTTTTGATAGCTGTGTACTTCTTGTGACTGTACAGTTTGATAAACTATTTTTTATCAAGTTTTATAAAAATGCAGAATTTTGTTTTACCTTTTTTTTTTTTTCAGCTATGTTGTTAGCACACAGAACATTTCATTGTTGTTTGCGGGGAAGGGCTTTTATCACCAACAGAGTATCTCTGAAGCTAAACTGATACAAATGTAACAACACCACTCCCTTTCAGTTTTGAAAATCTTCCTTTTGGTTCCCAGGAGGAGGGATTCCTTGATGTTGAAACACATTAGTCACCTTGGCACAAATGCTTTGTGGTATGGAAAAATTCAAATTCCTGTTTATGTCCTCTTCTCTCTGTCTGCCTTCAACATAGACTTAACTCTCTTAAGCCCAGAGATCTGTTGGAACTTGACCCCAAGACATAGTTCTCAGTGTATGTCAGGCAATCTAGACTTTACAGTGTCACCATGGAGATGGCACCCCTCAAAAGACCTTCTTTTTTAGCTTGTGGATCTTCAGATTGATAATTATGCTATCTTCATTTCATTTCCTGAAAGTCAGCATCTGCTTGTGAAAAGCTGTTGAACAATATGCTAAATGTGAAATGTCAACCCTCACTCTAAACTTTCCCTGTTCAGGCAATCAGATGAAGACTGCATTCAGTTTTATAGTGGCTTTCTGATTTTGGTAATCCATGGAAGAAGGGAGTATAAAAGTTGTGGAATATTGTTAATGAATATCTTCCCATGTCCTGCCTGAAATACCATCATTGTTTATGAAAAGTATCTTTAATAAAGGTGGATACAGTTTGGCTTGGAAAAAAATAATAAAAATAAATAAAATTAAAACTTCAGTTCCTCAGTCACATCAGCCATGTTCCAAGTCCTCAGCGGCCACATGTGGACAGTGGCTATCATACTGAACACTGAAGATGTAGACCACTTCCATCTTCACTGAAAGATGTATTAGCACTTATCGGAGAGTTTTAAGCAGGAGAGGGACACAATCCTATATTTTAAAAACTACTGGTAGAGGACAAAGCTATTAATAAAAAAAAATAGGAGATAAATGTCCCTAGAGGACTTGGCTAGTCCATAAAGGCCCCACTGCATCTGTAGGCTACTGGATTTAGATATGACTTATGAAAGATTGAGACCTCTCTGATAAGGTCCTCCTAAACACCAGCGCATTGGGCCCCCCTTCTCAACACCACCACCAAAACACTGAATAAATAACAGAGAATGATTCAAAAAAGGTAAAGCATTAAAGCAAGAAACTTATTACCAAGCTGTAAGAGAAAAGGCAAGAATCATCTTTGGCAGTAGAACTGGAGAGATTCAGGAAATGAAACAGAGGTAAAGCAAACAGAACTTGCTGTTGGAGGATATGTGGAGAATGAGGGAGATGTGAACTCCACATACGTTTAGAGTGATGGAACTGATGCAAATTTATTGAGATACTAAAGACTAAGGAAGAAATGGATTGGGGAGAAACAATGTATCTTTTAGAAATACATAAACTTTGAGATGGTTGTAAATTATGAAGTGGAAACGCCTAATAGATTTGGAAATACATGAGTCTGGAACTTAGGGAGAGAATAAGGCAGGATACATGTATTTGGGAGCTGACACAGTATAGTCCATCTACATCATTATTTGAGGCCACCCAACACCTGGGACCCCTGCAATGTTTAGGAATTTCCTCACATTACAAATCTGAGTAGGAGTCAAATATCACGTCCCAATAGAAAAGCTGAAAATAACAAATTCTTGCTTTCTCAGCCTGCCTTACAGAAATGGGATTCGCTATTCAGACATACCCATTCCAGACTTTAATCCAGAAAGCCAAAACTCAAAGAAGCAGAGAATAAGTGACACCCATTCTGGCAAGGGTAGCAGCAGCAGAAAGTGCCATGTCCACTTTCCAAAAGCAATAGGGATTCCAGAAGCACTTTTGAGGGTCATTGGTATAAGGAGTACTTCAGAAGCTCAGAAAAAAATACAAAAACCATTTTACTGTCTATTATCTTTGCTTTTTTTTTTTTACATTGTAAAAAATTTTAACCAACACCAAGAAAAAAAAATCTGCTAAACTGAGGTCATACTGTAACTTATCTGATTTTAGTAAGACCAAATCAGGCATTATATTTGTAAAAATAAACAATGAAACTAAAGCCATATTAATTTAAAAAAATTGTTTTAAGAAAGTCACCAATAAGAGAAAAACTAAAGATGAAGATAAAATAAGTCTACAATAGTAAAAAAATGTGTAGAAAATTTTCCACTGAACTAAAATTGTGTTATGTCTGTTTCCCTGGTGATTTAAATTGGTATCCGGATACATAAAGGACTTAAAAATAAGTAGTGGTACAATTAATTAATAACACAGAGGTATTTCAATTAATATTCAAAATAAAATAATTTTAAGATTCCCTTTCCCATTTATACTATAGAAAGTCTAAAAATTATATTACAATAAAAAATACCTCATTTAGGTCAGCCACATAGGTTCACCTACTGCAAAAGGTCAGTTGTAACCAATACTGTGTTAATAACAGAAGACTCGGGCTTCATCTTCTAACATATCAAAAAACTAATACTAATAATAAATATGCATGTCCATCTAATCATGAAAACTATAGAGATTTTAAATCAGAAATTTAGGAAACAGTTTTTTTCATTGTATACATATAAGTTTATTTTTTAGTAAGGTTGGGGGAGCTGGTAAGAGGGAACTAGCAATATTTGCCTTTTAATACCACGTCATTTAAATTACCAAAATTAAAACATTGGCTAGGGAAACTTAGTGAAAGCAAAACCTAGCAGAACTCACTTTCTAAGCAATTCTCTTGATAAACAACACTTGAGAAGTGAATAAAGGGAAATTTTCTTTTTCAGTATTGTATTTAGATCAAGATGGCATTTTTATAATCAATTGGAAACAAGACAAACTCAAACGGAATTTACTGATACATTCCTAAATAAATATTAGAATTGTGTTGAGGAGAATCAACTATTGTTGAAATACAGTACTAATAAATTTATTTGGAAATAAAAACCAAATGGCTACTCAGAGAAATTATGGACTTTGAGGAGATGATTTTGTTGCTTTTATTTTTTAATTAAGAATTTGTTTAATGAGGATGTCTGGCTGGCTCAGTAAGTATAGCATGCAATTCTTGGTCTGAGGGTTGTAATCTCGAGCCTCACACTGGCTTTAGAGATTACTTAAAAATAAAATTAAATTAAAAAAAAAAAAAGAGGGGCACCTGGGTGGCTCAGTTGTTAAGCATCTGCCTTCAGCTCAGGTCATGATCCCAGAGTCCTGGGATCAAGCCCCGAATTGGGCTCCCTGCTCAGTGGGAAGCCTGCTTCTCCCTCTGCCTCTCCTCCTGGCTTATGCTCTTTCACACTCTCTCTCAACTAAATAAGTAAAATCTTTAAAAAAAAGAATTTTTTGGATGAAATAAGCAGTCGATATAGACATACACAAAGAGAATTCGTGAATAGAAGAGACAATTAAATAGAAATGGAGCAAAATGCCAATTAAAAGAAAAAGATCATCATACTGGATTTAAAAATCCATATGTATATGCTGCTTTCAAAAGACACAACTTAAACCAAATGATGTATAAACACTGAGTGGAAAAGGATGAAAAAAAAGACATATTATGCCTACCAAAACAGAGCTGGTATAGTTTTATTAACATAAAGCAACAGGGACACCTGGGTGGCTCAGTTGGTTAAGCCGCTGAGTTTAGCTCAGGCTATGATCCCAGGATCCTGGAATCGAGTCCCATATCGGGCTCTTGCTCGGCGAGGAGCCTGCTTCTCTAGTTGCCTCTGCCTGCCACTCTGCCTGCTTGTGTGTACTCTCTCTCTCACTGACAAATAAACGAATAAAAAAAAAAAACCATAAAGCAACAAATATTGGCTAAAAGGCATTATTGAAAAAAAAAGGGTATTTTATAATGGTAAAAGGTTTAATTTACTAGAAACATAAACATTGCCTTAAAATATAAGCCAAATACATAAAAACAAAAAGAAAAAATTGAGAAAGGAGAATAGCCAAATCTATCATTATAGTTCCTTTCAGTAAGGAACTATAGAAGCAGATTAAAAATATAAAAGATTATATAAGCAGATTAAAAACATAAAAGGATAAGGAAGATTTGAAGAACACAATAAACAAACATGAGCCACTTAGTAAATGACAGATACATTCTTTTCAAGCTCATTCTATGAAGCTAGCCTAAACTTGATTGTAGAGGCTAGTTCTTTTTTAAAGATTTTACTTATTTATTTGTCAGAGTGAGTGAGAAAGAGAGAGAGAGCACACAAGCAGGGCAGCAGCAGGAAGAGGTTAAGAAGCAAGTTCCCCGATGAGCAAGGAGCCCAGTGTGGGACTCCATCCCAGGACCCTGGGATCATGACCTAAGACAAAGGCAGACATTTAACTGACTAAGCCACCCAAGCATCCTGTAGAGGCTGCTTTTAGACAACAGGCTTGAGCAATGGAATGTAGAACAAGGCAAAAGGGTCCACAGCGACCACCTAGCTAATTACAGACAGGCCCATCAGGCAACCCACCTCAAAATATCCATAAGCCTAACTGACCTAACTGACCAACGGACTACTGACAAACATGTACAGTTACCAAAAAAGGGAAAATTCCATATATTCCCAATACCTCCCTACCTTCCCCCCTTAAGAACAGCCCCCAACCACCACCTCATTGCAGATAATCTCTCCTCTGCTGTCCTGCCCCCTGCTCCCTTGTGGTGTGTTCAGTAAACTTCTATCTCCTATGTCTGCTTCAGGTGAATTCTTTCACCACCCATACCAAGAGCCCCCATCCAACTGTCATCCCACATTTGAGGGCCCCCATCAGATCAGGAGAAACACATTGATCTGACAAACACAATACAAACATGAGCACGCACACACACAAGCCACTTTCTCATATTCATGGGTAAACTAAATATTAGCAAACCAAAGACAACAAAAATTAAAAGCCTAACATATCAACACATGCAAAATGGCTTATTTTAGAGAAAATAAACAAAATAAAATAAAATGAGCTTATTTTAGGAACACAAGCCTAATTAAACTTTCGAAACTCAATCAAACCCAAAATAATCTTGAAAATGAACAAACCTGGTGAGCTTATACTTCCTGGTTGTAAAACTTAGCACAAAGCTACCTAAGACAGTGTAATACTAGCATGATGATACACAAATAGATCAATGGAATAGATTTTAGATTCCAGAAATGAACTCTTACATTTATAGTTACTTCATTTTTCACAGGGGTGCCAAAACAATTCAACAGGAAAATAACTGTCTTTCCAAGAAATAGCACTAGAGCAACCAGATATCCAGATATAAAAGAATGAACTTGGACCCCTAACTCACACCATACATAAAAATTAACTCACAATAGATAAAAACTAAAATGTAGTAACCAAAATGGTAAAACTCTTAAAAGAAAGGAAAAGAGCAAATCTTCATGACCTTGGGTTATGCAATGCTTTCTTAGATACAAAGCCAAAACTAAACACGAAATAGATAAACTGGACTTCACCAAAATTAAAAACTTTACAGCTACGAATAACACCATCAAGAAAAAGAAGACAACCCAAAAAAGGGGAGACAATATTTGTAAATTATGTCGGACAAAAGCAAATGAAGAATTACAACTGAATAATAAAAAGACAATCCAATTTAAAAATGGGCAAAAGATCTGAATACACTTCTCCAAAGAAGTTATATATACGGCCAATAAGCACACAAAAGATGTTCAACACCATTACTAGTAAGGAAACTGTAAATCAAAACCAAAATAAGACACTTCACACTCATTAGGATGGCTTAAAAAAAAAGGACAGATAGTAACAAGTGTTGACAATAGTGTAGAGAAATTAGAACCCTCACACACTGCTTGTGGAAATGTATAAAAGCATAGCACTATGGAAAAACAGTGTGGCAGTTCATCATAATTACCATAAGACCTGGAAATTCTACCTCTAGGTATACACCTGAAAGAAATGAAAACACACATGCACACAAAAAGTTTGCACACAAATTTTCATAGCAGTATTATTCATGAAAGTTAAAATGGGAAACAAAATGTCCATCAACTGATGAACTGGTAAAGAACATATAGTGTATACATACAATGGAGTATTATTTGACAATAAAGAGCAATGAAATACTGATACATCCTATAACATGGATGAACACTGAAAACATTACACTCAGTGACAGAAGCCAGTCACAATGAACCACATATTGTCTAATTCCATTTATATGAAAGGTAGAGTCTAGGCAAATTCATACAGACATACAGTAAATGAGCAGTTGCCTAGAGCTAGAGTCTGGACAGGGTGTGGGAAGAGTAGGATGGCAGAGAACAGAGAGCAACTGCTAATGAGTACTGGGCTTCTTTTTAAAGTGAGGAAAATGTTCTAAAATTAGATTGTGATGATGGTTCCAAAACCTATGAATATATCAAAACTCACAGAATTTCAAAATAAGTGAATTTTACGGTATGCACATTACATCTCAATTAAGCTGTTAAAAAATGCACTGTGAAAAAACTCAATCAGTAATTCTCAAAAATAACAAAATAAAGAAGTTGTACAGTCATCTCAACAATGGCCAAAAAAAAGCATTTGATAAAATTTGAAATTCATTTACAACAAAAGTTACCTGACATAGGAAAAATAGGAGAACATCCTTCATATGATAAAAGTTTTTACCAAAAACCTTCAGCAAATATCATACTTCAGGTAAAATGTTGAAAGCTTTCCCAGCAAGATCATAAAAAACACAAATATGCCTATTATTGCCAATTTTATTTAACAGTGCCATCACCTCAGTTGAATAAGACAAAAGGAAAAGGACAAAGAAGAGAAAAAAAGTTAAAATTTGGTTCCAGTCCAAGACAAGCAACGTAGGAAGAGCCTGAACTCCCCTCCTCCATATCAATTCTCCACCTATTTACTATAGAATAATTCCTCCTGAAGAACTGAGGGCTGACTGAACAACTTCTATACAACAAAAGATAGACCACATAGAGAATGGCAAGAGAGATGAAGACAGGATATAACTGTCTGACTTCTAATGCTGCAATCTGCAGTGTGAAGGGATAAGACTGAGAGACACAGAGCAGAGTCTTCTACCCCCGGGGCAGAGTGGGGAAAAAAAGCCACCGTTTAAAAGGAACCAGCTCTAAAACCCTGCTGAATGGTAGCAGGAGCAGCTGGAACTCTCTCCAAGTATGAGAGGCTGGCAAACCCCACATTTACGTACATCCTCTACCCTGAGAGTACAGGGTCCAGGTGTTAATAGCCAGCCTACCACATTAGTGACCACTGGGTCTCTGGCCCATACCAGCTCTGGATGCCCTGGGCACAGAAGAAAATGTCAGGGTTTGAAAGAGAAGCTAGTCTGTCAAATGTCCAGTATCCAGCCATAGATCTCCATCTGTTTGATGGAGCTGCTGGAACTCTCTGCAGGGTGAAGGAGCTAGAGAACAGCACAATTTACATTCTGTATCCACTTCAATAGTGTACACAGAAGTAGGGTCTGGGTGCCCTATGTAGCTTATTCCCTCAGTAAGCCATGGGCCCGTAGCCCACACCAGGCCCAACCACCCCACAGAAACAGCCCCAGAGCAGCACACTCAAGGACACTCCTAGACAGCACTTGCTTACAACTCCAGCCATCCTGTCACGTTGATACAGGACCGAAGCACCCCAGAACACACCAGGCCCACACCACTCTAGCTCCAGACAGCTTGCTAAGGCAGCCATGGTACAGAGTGCTCCAGGACCTCCCGGTTCACCCCTACTTAGGCTCCAGCTGCCCATGCAAGGGAACCCCTCCACAGAGCACCCCAGGAATCCCCAGCCCATGTCCACATCAGTTTCAGCTGCCTGCCAAGGGCACCCCCTATATGGAATGCCGCAAGACACCACTGTCCCTGCCCCACCAAGTTTCCAGCCACCTTGCCAGGGCACCCCCTGCATGAGCAACCAGAACATTCCAGCCTCTACCAGTCTCTCAGCTCCAGTCACCCCAGCAGGGAATCCCTTGTGCTGCACATCCCAAGACATCGCTGCTCATACCCATTTCTTGTACCCACAGTTTCAACTGTCCTCTCAGAGCACCTTCTACACAGAGAGCCCTGGGAAATGCCCCAGCCCATGCACGCTTCAGCTATAGCTATCCGGCCAAGGTGCCGCTGCATGTAGCACAAGGGACACCCTGGCCTGCACCCTGCCTCAGCTCCAGCTCCAGCTGCCCCATCAGGGCACCCTCTATGCAGCAAGCCCTGGGACACCCTGGTTTCCACCTATTTCAACTTCAGCTACCCTGCCAGGATGCCCTTTGTGCAGAAAACCCAGGGATTGCACTAGCCCACACCCACTTTAGCTTTAGCTGTCCTACCAAGGCACCCTCTGCACAGAGTCCCAGGACACACTGGATAGCATGCATTTCAATTTTAGCTGTCCTGCCAGAGTGCCCCCTGCACAAAGAGCCCTAAGATCACCCCAGCATATGCCCACTTTAGCTCAGGTCATCATATAGGGTCAGTACAGAGTGTCCCAGGAGCCCCCAGCCCACCCCAGACACAGCTCCAGCCAGCTAACCAAAGTCACCAGGCAACAACCATATATTAGACCATTCCTTCAAATTTCAGAAAATCAGCTGTTCCATCTCATTCACAAAACAAACAAGCAAAAGTCAAGCAAAATGAGGAGATAGAGAAATATGCTCCAAATGAAACAAGGGAAAACCTCAGAAAAAGAACTAAATGAAACAAAGATAAGCAATATGCTTGATAAAGTTTAAAGTAATGATCACAAAGATGTTTACCTCAAAGAAGAGTGGAAAAACAATGAGAATTTCAACAAAGAAAATATTTTAAAAAAAGAGAGTTGAGGAATACAATTAAGTGAAGTAAAAATTACACTAGAGGGAATCAACAATACACTAGAGGATGCAGAAGAACAGATCAATCATCTGAAAGACAGGGTTTAGAAAATACCTGAGATGAAGCAAACCACAAAAACAAAACACAATAATTTTAATAAATGAGGATAAGCTAAAGGTGCTCTTAGATAAGACCAAATGAAAAATCACATTATAGGGGTCTCAGAAGAAGAAGAAGAAAGAAAAAGGCAGAAAACTTATTTTAAAAAAATAACAGACATAAACTTCCCTAACCTGGGAAGGAACAGACAACCAGTTTCACTAAGCATAGAGAGTTCCAGAAAAGATAGCCCAAGAAGGTGCACACTAGAACATATAATAATTAAAATGTCAAAGTTTAAAGATAAAGAGAGAATTTTAAAATCAGTAAGAAGTAAGTTACATACTTAGGGGAAACACTATAAGGCTGTCAGCTGATTTCTCAGCAGAACCTTTAAAGACCAGAAATGAGTGGCATGATATATTCAGAATGGTCAAAGGAAAAAAACCTACAACCAAAAATAGTCTATCCAGGAGGATTATCATTCAGAATTGAGGTAGAGATAGAATCCCCTAATAAACAAAAGTTGGGATTACAGCACCAGTAACCCATCCTTAAAAGAAATCTTAAAGGGAATTCTTTAAGTGGAAAAGAAAAGCTCATAATTAAAAGAAAATTACAAATGAAAATATAAAAAATAAATGGCACCTGGGTGGTTCAGTCTGTTAAGCATCCAACTCTTGATTTTGGCCCAGGTCATGATCTCCAGGTTGTGACATCAGGCCCCACAACAGGCCACGCTGGCTGTGCAGCCCATTTAAAATTTTCTTTTCCCCTCTCCCTCTACCCTCTCCCGCCACTTGTACACACACACTCCATCGCTCTCTTTCTCAAAAAAAAAAAAAGAAAAAGTAAAATATGAGATCATATAAATAAAGCAAGGAAGGGATGAGTAAAAAGAAGTTCTTTTAGAACTTCCAATGCATTCGAGCCTAAGTGACCATCAACTTAATACAGACTGCTATAAAATTAAAACACTATATACGAACCTCATGGTAACCACAAACACAACACCTACAATAAATACACAAAAAATAAAGAGAAAGAAAGCCAAGTATAATACTACAGAAAATAATCAATCACTAGGAAAGGGAACAAGAGAAGAAAAAAGGAGAAGACCTACAAAAACAACTAAAAACAATTAACAAAATAGCGACAGACACATGCCTATCAATAATTACTTTAAATGGGGGCGCCTGGGCGGCTCAGTCGTTTAAAGCCTCTGCCTTCAGCTCAGGTCATGATCCCAGGGTCCTGGGATTGAGCCCCGCATCAGGCTCTCTGCGTGGCAGGGAGCCTGCTTCCCTTCCTCTCTCTCTGCCTGCCTTTCTGCCTACTTGTGATCCCTGTCTGTCAAATGAATACATAAAATCATTAAGAAAAATAATTACTGGAGGAGGAGCAAGATGGCGGAGAAGTAGCAGCTGAGACGACATCAGGCAGCAGGAGATCAGCTAGATAGCTTATCAAACCATTGCGAACACCTACAAATCCAACGGGAGATCGAAGAGAGGAAGAACAGCAATTCTGGAAACAGGAAATCGACCACTTTCTGAAAGGTAGGACTGGCGGAGAAGTGAATCGAAAGCGACGGGAGGATAGACCGCGGGGGAGGGGCCGGCTCCCGGCAAGCTGCAGAGCA
>PISX010023109.1:0-30389 GCA_004024625.1 Mellivora capensis
AACAGAAAGAAAGAAGTCTAGAAGATATTGTCAAACACGTTCTTCATGAAAATTTTCCAAATATCGCAAATGGAAACAGCATTCATGTACTATAGGCAGAATGGTCCCTCCCCCAAGATTTGAGATTCTCGAAACACCACGAGACACCTGATAGTAAGAAGGGGAATTATAATTCTAGAGAAACTCTCTTGAAGGCAGCTAGGACAAAGACGCTCCTTACGTATAGAGGAAAGCCCATCAGAATAGCGTCAGACCTGTCCACAGCAACCTGGCAAGCCAGAAAGGGCTGGCAAGATATATTCAGGGCACTAAATGAGAAGAACATGCAGCCAAGAACACTTTATCCAGCAAGACTGACATTCAAAATGGATGGAGATATAAAGAGTTTCCAATACAGCCATACCTTAAAAGAGTTTGCAAACACCAAGCCTACATTACAGGCAATACTAAGAGGGATTCTATAAAAGAGGAAAAACCCCAAGAATATCATTGTATAGAAATATAGAGACAATCTACAGAAATAAAGACTCCAAAGGTAACACAATGTCAATAAAAAAGTATCTATCGATAATCACTCTCAATGTGAATGGCCTAAATGCGCCCATAAAATGACACAGGGTTGCAGATTGGATAAAACGACAGGACCCATCAATATGTTGTCTACAGGAGACCCATTTTGAACCTAAGGATACACCCAGATTGAAAGTTAAGGGATGGAGAAACATCTTTCATACCAACGGGCCTCAAAAGAAGGCCAGGGTAGCGATTCTCATATCAGATAAATTATAATTTAAACTAAAGACTGTATGCTTGCATGGAGCACTGTGTGTGGTGTAAAAACTATGAATTCTGTTATGCTGAAAAGAAATAAAAAAATAATTAAAAAAAAACAACAAAAAAACTAAAGACTGTAGTCCGATATATAGAAGGACACTACATCATTCACAAAGGGTCTACCCACCAAGATGATCTAACAATTGTTAATATCTATGCCCCCAATATGGGAGCAGCCAATTACATAAGAAAACTATTAATCAAGATAAAGAGTCATATTGATATGAATACATTGATAGTAGGAGATCTTAACACACCTCTCTCAGTAATAGATGGATCATCCATGCAGAAAATCAAGAAAGAAACAAAAGCATTGAATGACACATTGGACCAGGTGGACCTCATAGATATATACGAACATTCCACCCTAAAACAACAGAATACTCATTCTTCTCAAGTGCACATGGAACCTTCTCCAGAATAGACCACATACTGGGTCACAAATCAGGACTCAGCCGATACCAAAAGATTGAGATTATTCCCTGCATATTCTCAGATCACAAAGCTTTGAAACTGGAGCTCAACCACAAGGAAAAGTTTGGAAGGTATTCAAACACCTGGAAGCTAAAGACCACCTTGTTTAAGAATGCGTGGATTAACCAGGAGATCAAAGAAGAACTTAAACAATTCATGGAAACCAATGAGAATGAAGACACGTCAGTCCAAAACCTATGGGAAACAGCAAAGGCGATCCTAAGGGGAAAACACATAGCCATCCAAGCCTCCCTCAAAAAAATTGAAAAATCCATAATACAACACCTGTGTCTACACCTTAAAGAACTGGAGAATCAACAACAAATTAAACCAACTCCACGCACAAGAAGGGAAATAATCAAGGTTAGAGCAGAGATGAATGAGGTAGAAACTAGAGATATAGTAGAATGTATCAATGAAACAAGAAGCTGGTTTTTTGAAAGGATCAATAAGATCGTTAAACCATTGACCACACTAATCCAAAAGAAAAGAGAGAAAGCTCAAATTAATAAAATTATGAGTGAAAAGGGAGAGATCACAACTAACACCAAGGAAGTAGAAACAATCATCAGAAGTTATTATCAACAGTTATATGCCAATAAGTTAAGCAACCTAGAGGAAATGGATGCATTCCTGGAAAAATATAAACTCCCAAAATTGAACCAGGAAGAAATTGACAAGCTGAACAGACTGATATCTAGTAACGAGATTGAAGCAGTGATCAAAAACCTCCCAAAAAACAACAGCTCAGGACCTGACATATTCCCTGGGGAACTCTACCAACCTTTAAAGAAGAAGTAACACCTATTCTCCTGAAGCTTTTTCCAAAAATTGAAGCAGAAGGAAAACTTACAGTCTCTTTTTATGAAGCCAGCATTACCCTGATCCCCAAACCAGGCAAAGACCACACCAAAAAGGAGAATTTCAGACCAATATCACTGATAAATATGGATTCTAAGATTCTCAACAAGATCCTAGGAAACAGGATACAACAGCACATTAAAAAGATCATCCACCATGACCAGGTGGGATTCATCCCTGGCTTACAAGGGTGGTTCAACATTCGCAAGTCAATCAATGTGATAGCACAAATCAATAAGAGAAGAGAGAAGAACTACATGGTCCTCTCAATTGATGCAGAAAAAGCATTTGACAAAATCCAGCATCCCTTCCTGATTAAAACACTTCAAAGTATAGGGATAGAGGGAACAATCCTGAACTTCATAAAATTTATCTATGAAAGACCCACAGCAAACATCATCTTCAATGGGAAGAAGCTCACAGCCTTTCCGTTGAGATCAGGAACACGACAAGGATGCCCACTGTCACCACTCTTGTTCAACATAGTATTAGAAGTCCTAGCAACCGCAATCAGACAACAAAGAGAAATAAAAGGTATCCAAATTGGCAAGGAAGAAGTCAAACTCTCTCTCTTCACAGATGACTTGATACTCTATATGGAAAACCCAAAAGACTCCACCGCCAAACTATTTAGCATATTTTTAAAAAGATTTTATTTATTAATTTATTTATTTCACTGACAGAGATCAGAAGTAGGCAGAGAGGCAGACAGAGAGAGGAGGAAGCAGGCTCCCTGCTGAGCAGAGAGCCCGATGCTGGGCTAGATCCCAGGACCCTGAGATCATGACCTGAGCCGAAGGCAGAGGCTTTAACCCGCTGAGCCACCCAGATGCCCCTGTTATTTACCATCTTGCAATGACTGAATCAATGAAGGCTCAGGGGTACCTGAACCATTTCCACAGAGTGTGAGGTTATAAGGGAAATTGTGACTCAGAGGTAGGAAAACACAGGAGCCCTAAGCATGGATTTGTTCACAGCAACAGACACTGCAGAGCCCTACAATAACCCGTAACTTCCCAGGCTCTCTCTGCATCTCCATCTGGGGCCTGGCCCTGTGGTCAGAGGGTCCTGAGGGCCCCATGTAGGCAGAGTCTTCCTCCCCTGCAGAGTCTGCTGATTACTATCTGTCATCCCATGGTCTTATTCCCGTGGCCCCCCAAGCTCTGGGATGTGCACAGACATATTGTTTCAGGAGTGGCTGCACCACGTTGAATTCCCACCAACAGTGCAAGAGGATTCCTTTTTTTCCCCATTCGTGCCAACATTTGTTGTTTCCTGTCTTGTCATTTTGGTCATTATCACCTGTGAAGTCATATCATATTGTAGTTTCGATTTGTATTTCCCTGATGCTGAATGATGTGGAGCACTTTTTTTTTCATGTGTCTGTTGGCCATTTGTATGTCTTCTTTGGAGAAATGTTTGTTCTTGTGTTCTCCTAATTTCTTGGCCAGATTAATTGATTTTTGGGTGTTGAGTTCAATAAGTTCTTTGGAGATTTTAGGTATTAGTCCTTATTTATTACGTTCAATTATCTAACATATAGTACATCATTAGGTTTTTTTTTTTTACGTCATTAGTTATTATTTATTTATTTATTTATTTATTTTTATTTCTTTTCAGTGTAACAGTATCCTTTGTTTTTGCACCACACCCAGTGCTCCATGCAATATGTGCCCTCCTTAATACCTACCACCTGGATCCCCTAACCTCCCACCCCCCGCCACTTCAAAACCCCTCAGGTGGTTTTTCAGAGTCCATAGTCTCTCATGGTTGACCTCCCCATCCAATTTCCCTCCACTCCCTTCTCCTCTCCAGCTCCCCATATCCTCCATCCCCCCATGTTATTTTTATGCTCCACAAATAAGTGAAACCATATGATAAATGACTCTCTCTGCTTGACTTATTTCACTCAGCATAATCTCTTCCAGTCCCGTCCATGTTGATACACAAGTTGGGTCTTCATCCTTTCTGATGGAGGCATAATACACCGTAGTGTATATGGACCACATCTTCCTTATCCATTCGTCCGTGGAAGGGCATGTTGATTCTTTCCACAGGTTGTCAAACATGGCCATTGCTGCTATAAACATTGGGGTACAGATGGCCCTTCTTTTCACCACATCTGTATCTTTGTGGTAAATTCCCAGTAGTGCAATTGCAGGGTCATAGGGAAGCTCTATTTTTAATTTCTTGAGGAATCTCCACACTGTTCTCCGGAGTGGCTGCACCAATTTGCATTAGCACCAACAGTGTAAGAGGGTTCCCTTTCTCCACATCCTCTCCAACACACGTTGTTTCCTCTCTTGCTAATTTTGGCCATTCTAACTGGTGTGAGGTGGTATCTCAATGTGGTTTTAATTTGAATCTCCCTGATGGCTAGTGATGATGAACATGTTTTCATGTGTCTGATAACCATTTGTATGTCTTCATTGGAGAAGTGTCTGTTCATGTCTTCTGCCCATTTTTTGACATGATTATCTGTTTTTTGTGTGTTGAGTTTGAGAAGTTCTTTATAGATCCTGGATATCAACCTTTCGTCTGTACTGTCATTTGCAAATATCTTCTCCCATTCCGTGGGTTGCCTCTTTGTTTTGTTGACTGTCTCCTTGGCTGTGCAGAAGCTTTTAATCTTGATGGAGTCCCAAAAGTTCATTTCTGATTTTCTTTCCTTTGCCTTTGGAGACATATCTTGAAAGAAGTTGCTGTGATAGAATAAGTCAATACGAGAAGGGAGAAGAACCACATGGTCCTCTCAATTGATGCAGAAAAAGCATTTGACAAAATCCAGCATCACTTCCTGATTTAAACGCTTCAAAGTATAGGGATAGAGGGAACATTCCTGAACTTCATAAAATCTATCTATGAAAGACCCACAGCAAACATCATACTCAATGGGAAGATGCTCACAGCCTTCCTGTTGAGATCAGGAACACGACAAGGATGCCCACTGTCACCAATCTTGTTCAACATAGTATTAGAAATCCTAGCAACCGCAATCAGACAACAAAGAGAAATAAAACGTATCCAAATTGGCAAGGAAGAAGTCAAACTCTCTGTCTTCACAGATGACATGATACTTTATATGGGAAACCCAAAAGACTCCACCCCCAAACTACTAGAACTCATACAGCAATTCAGTAATGTGAGAGGATACAAAGTCAATGTACAGAAATGAGTGGCTTTCTTATACACTAACAATGAAAATATAGAAAGGGAAATTAGAGAATCGATTCCATTTGTTAAAGCCCCAAGAACCATAAGATACCTGGAAGTAAACCTAACCAAATAGGTAAAGGATCTGTACTCGGGGAACTACAGAACACTCATGAATGAAATTGAAGAAGACATAAAAATTTGGAAGACCATTCCATGTTCTTGGATCGGAAGAATAAACATTGTTAAAATGTCTATACTACCTAGAGCAATCTATACTTTTAATGCCATTCCCATCAAAATTCCACTGGTATTTTTCAAAGAGCTTTAGCAAATAATCCTAAAATTTGTATGGAATCAGAAGAGACCCCGAATCGCTAAGGAAAAATTGCTAGATCTTCTTGTTGGACATACCCTTTACATATGATGTAGTGTCCTTCCTCATCTCTTATTATAGTTTTTGGCTTAAAATCTAATTGAACTGACATAAGGATTCCCACCCCAGCTTTCTTTTGATTTCCATTAGTATGGTAAATTTTTTCCAGCCCCTCATTTTAAATCTGGAGGTGTCTTTGGGTCTAAAATAAATTTCTTGTTGACAGCATATTGATAGGTTTTCTTAATCCATTCTGATACTCTATGTCTTTTGATTGGGGGCATTTAGCCCATTCACATTCAGAGTAACTATTGAGAGATATAAATTTAGTGCCATTGTATTGCCTGTAAGGTTACTGTTACTGTATATTGTCTCTGTTCCTTTCTGATCTACTACTTTTAGGCTCTCTGTTTGCTTAGAGGACCACTTTCAATATTTCCTGTGGAGCTTGTTGTGTTTATAAATTCTTTCCATTTTTATTTGTCCTGAAAGATTTTTATCTCTCCTATTTTCAATGATAGCCTAGCTTGGTATAGTATTCTTGGCTGCATGTTTTTCTCATTTAATGCTGTGAATATATCATGCCAGTTCTTTCTGGCCTGCCAGATCTCTTTGGGCAAGTCCGCTGCCAATCTAATATTTTTACCATTGTATGTTATAGACTTCTTTTCCCGAGCTGCTTTCAGGATTTTCTATTTGTCACCAAGACTTGCAAAATACTATTAGATGACGAGGTGTGGACCTATATTTATTGATTTTCAGGGGAGTTCTCTGTACCTCCTGGATTTTGATGCTTGTTCCCTTTGCCATATTAGGGAAATTCTCTACAATAATTCTTTCCAATATACCTTATTCTCCCTTCTCTCTTTCTTCTTCTTCTGGAATCCCAATTATTCTAAAGTTTTTTCTTCTTCTGGTGTCACTTATCTCTCAAATTCTCCCCTCATGGTCCAGTAGCTGTTCGTCTCTCTTTTGCTCAGCTTCTTTATTCTCTGTCATTTGGTCTTCTATATCACTAATTCTCTCTTCTGCCTCATTTATCCTAGCAGTAAGAGCCTCCATTTTTTTAAAAATTATTTATTTATTTGAAAGAGAGAGATCACAAGTAGAGAGGTAGGCAGAGAGAGAGGAGAAAGCAGGTTCCCCGCTGAGCAGAGAGCCCGATGCGGGACTCGATCCCAGGACCCTGAGATCATGACCTGAACTGAAGGCAGCGGCTCAACCCACTGAGCCACCCAGGTGCCCAGAGAGCCTCCATTTTTTATTGCACCTCATTAATAGCTTTTCTTATTTCAACTTGGTTAGATATTAGTTCTTTTATTTCTCCAAAAGGGCTTTTATTTCTCCAGACAGGATTTCTCTAATATCTTCCCTGACTTTTTCCAGCCCAGCTAGCACCTTGAGAATCGTCACTCTGAACTCTATATCTGACATATTACCAATGTCCATATTGATTAGGTCCCTAGCCTTTGGTACTGCCTGTAGTTTTTTTGTTTGTTTGTTTTGTTTTGTTTTGTTTTTGTTTTTGTCTTTGGTGAGTTTTTCCCCCTTGTCATTTTATCCAGATAAGAATTATGAAGGAGAAAATAAAATACTAAAAGGGTGGCAAAGACCCCAGGACAGCGTGCTTTAACAAAATCAGAAAATACATCCAATTGTGGGGGGAAGATAGGAGGTAAAAAGAACTTCAGGAAATAAAAATAAAGAAAAAATAAAGAAAAAAAAGAAATATATATATATATATATATAGATATTAGACTGGTGAATAGAACAGAGTCACCCACTTAATTTTGGGACTATTTTGGTCTCTTAGAAGATACTACCTCTCAAAATTTTAAAGAATGAAAAAAAATATATATGTATATATATGCACACACAAAGTAAGGGTGAACATGATGAAGGAATGGAATAGGACTATAAAGGTGAAATTTCTTTTAAAAATTTTCTAAAAAAAAGGTGTTGATAAGATAAGTTGGTTGGGAGAATAAAGATAAAGAAAGAGGAGAGTATTTTCTTAAGCTGGAGCCTAGAATAAAGCCCTGTGCTAGATTTAGGGTATATTTTGATCTATTAGAAGAAGTTGTATCCCAAATTTTTTAGGAGATAAAACCCCTATATGTATACAAAAAATAAAGTTAGATAAAATGATGGATAAAATATGAGTATAATAATGAAGGTTGACAAAAGATTTTTTATGAAAGTTATTGTTAGGATAAACTAGTTAAAAATCATTAAAAGAGGAAAGAGTAAAAGTTAAAAAATTTAGCATAAGAAAAAAATAAAATAAAAAAATAATTAACTTTGAAAGCCTAAGTAACCATGGGGAGAGCCATGAATTCCATGCTTTACTTTCTCCTCCTCTGGAATTCCATTGTTCTCCTTGATAATTGACCGTGGTCTTGGCTGGATTTCTTGCTGATCTTCTGGGGGAGGGGTCTGTTGTAGTGATTCTCAAGTGTCTTTGCCTGAGGTGGAATTGGACAGCCCTTACCAGGGGCTGGGCTAAGGAATCTGCTCTGGTTCGCTCTTGGGAGCTTTTGTTCCCTGAATGCTTTCAATATGGCTCTGGAGGAAGGTAATGAAAATGGCAGCCTCCCAATCTCTGGCCAGGAGGAGCCAATAGCTCGGGGCCCCACTCAGTGCACCCTCGGAGATAAGCGCTCAATCACTCCCGTCTCCCTGGCCTACCCCTGCACACAAAGCTCACCCAGCCTGTGACCAAGCATGTCTGTCACTGGCACAAAGCCCCACCTGGAGTCTCTGAAACCTGCAGATCCCTGTGCTCTTCCAGGGGTGTCTCCTGGGATCTTGTGGGACTCCTGGTTACAGAGAAGTGGTCTGACTGTGCCACGGATCACAGTTTAAGGTGACCCCAAGTTGAGAACTCACTCCTTGTCTCTGTCTCTGTAGCCAGCTTCCCTGCTCTAATACCTGTGAGTTCTGAGACACTCAGTCACCTCTGATCCTTCTGTGACCCTTTGGGACCTGAGGACCACGCTGTAAACATGTGTGTTTCAGGCCGGCTTAACCTCTGGAGTGATGTCCCTCAGTGTAGCAGACTTTTAAAACTCTAATTTTGTGCTCTATGCTCTGTCACTTGCTGGGAGCCGGACCTTCCCCCCGCAGTCTATCTTCCTGTCACTTTGGATTCACTTCTCTGCGGGTCCTACCTTTCAGAAAGTGGTCAATTTTCTGTTTTTAGAATTCCTGCTCCTCTTCTTCAATCTCCTGTTGGAATTGCAGGTGTTCGGGATGGTTTGATGACTAACTAGCTGATCTCATGCTACCTGATGTCATCTCAGCCTGCTACTACTCCGCCATCTTGACTCCTCCTCCCAGACCATATCTTCTTTATTCATTCATCTGTTAAGGGCATCTTGGCTCTTTCCAGTCTGGCGAATGTGGCCATTGCTGTTATGAACTTTGGCGTACCAAAGACCCTTCTTTTCACTACATCTGTATGTTTGGGATAAATACCCAAGGTGCTATTGCAGGAACATAGGGTAGTTCTACTTTTAATTTCTTAAGGATCTCCACACTGTTTTCCAAAGTGGCTGCAGCAACTTGCATTCCCAACAACAGTGTAAGAGGGATCCCCTTTCTCCACATCCTCTCCAACAAACATTGTTTATTTATTTGTTAATTTGGGCCATTCTAACGGGTTTAAGGTGGTATCTAAAAGTGGTTTTTATTTGAATTTTCCTCTTGGCTAGTGATGATGAATATTTTTCATGATATAATTTTTTTTTCAAAACAAAGAGCAGAGAGGGCTTGTCCCAACAATGGCAGAGAGGTAGGAGACCTTGTTCCAACTGGTCCCCTAAAATGATCTAAATATCTACCAGAATACTCTGAACACCCAGAAAATCAGCCTGGAATGTAATATTGTACACGTGTGGATCTCTATGGGGCAGAAGATATCAGTGGAGAGGTAAAGCAGAATGGGAGCACTCAGACTAATATCAGAGGATAAACCAAAGGGAGAGGGAGCCACCAGAAGTGACCCATTGAAAGTTGTACCCCAACAGGAAAGTGTCCTGTGATTGGGGAGCGGAAAACTTGCAGATTGGTTAAAAGCACTAAAAAGGAGCAGAAGGTCTGAACGGGCATCTAGTGGAATCTGGTGGTCATGGTCGGGGGTCTAAGCCGATGGTCCCAGGGCAGTCACTGCTGGCCATCACCTACGGTAGAGAGAGTCTGGTGGGGCCTCCAGTCTGTGGTCCCTGAGCCCATTGCTTTCTGCTTCTTATACCATTCCTCTGGCTGGGTGTACACCAGCCTATGCCTGGGAGAACTTCGGGAGAATTCTGGTCAGGATCCCTCCACCTACAGACTTCCACGACCTGTGTGTGAGAGTACCTGATGTGGGTGTGGACCCCAGAGAGCAGTCCCAGCAATGGCAGTCGTCTGGGTTTGGGCTCGCCCAGACTAATATTGCTCACAGTTGTAGTGGCACAGGGCAGGGTCAGGGACAAGTCGGGGCCTTGGATGACTACTGAGACCATAGCTGGGGGTGTGCACCACCTGTGGGGGGATGTGGCGTTGTGGAGTTTGCAGAGGCGGAGTCTTTGTGTTCCTGACCATGCAGAGCAGAGCAACTGAGGCTTCTCTCTGAGGCGGAGTTCTGGATACAGTCAGTTTACTTTCCACTCATCCTCCCAAAAGCCGAAATAGTTGCTCAAGAACAAAAACCTTCAGAGAACAAAAGCCTGAGAAACCGGTTTCCACAGAGCCAAGCTCCTTGATAGGGGGCAGGACAACTCAGCCTAAGCAGAACTGACTGAAAAACAATGCAGTAGCCACCTCCCCCAGAAGACAAGATGAAAGAACAAGAGGACAACACCACAGGGTTCCCATAAAACTGTAAAACCCCAACATCAGGGGAAAACAATATATTAATTTCCCAGTATTGCCCCCAAACTTGTATATTTCATAGATAAAACTTTTCTTTCTTTCTTACTTTCCTTCTATCTTTCTCTCTTTCTTTTCTTAGAATTTTTTCTCATGATTCCTGTTCTTTTAATTTTTTACCCTACTTGCCATTGAAATAGAGGTTTAATATAACATAATCCATAATAACTTTTTAACTTGAACATTTCATACATATACCTGTGTTTCTTTTTCTTTCCTTTTCTTTTTATACATATAGATATAAGCTTCAAGGTAATCCTTTTACCCTATTCAATACTACCACTATATATAAACCAGTTTTAATTTCCCTGTATTTCTGGAAAGTTGAGTCCTTTAAATAGATAACAATATTCACCCAGGGAGAAGCAAATAAACTTCCTCACCCACATTCCCAAATTATTCTTCTGTTAGTGTTTCTGTGTATTTGTTTTTTATTTTTGTACTATATAAATCTTATTCTTGGGGTTCATTTTGTCTTGCTTTTTCTTTTTTCCCCTTATCTTTTACTTTTGTTGGTTGTTTTGTTTGTTCATTTTTGTTAATGTACCTTATAAATCTTACTTCTGTGGCTCATTTTGGCTGGTTTTCTCTTTTTTCCCACTTTTTATTTTTTATTTCTTTTTATTACTGACTTCCAATTACTCTGAAACTTTCCAGATTGCACCTTACCAAGATCTATAGATACCCTCAATCACCTATCACCAAAATGGCTAGTAGGAAGAACACACAATACAGGAAAAATTCAGAGACCATGCCCTCTGCCACAGAACTTTTGGATATGGACATAAACAGTATTTCAGAAAGGGAATTCAGGAAAACAATTATCCAGGCAATGGCTAGGTTGGAGAAGACCATTAATGGCAGCATAGAAACTCTAAGGGCAAAAGTGAGGGCTGATCTGACAATACTAAAAAAATGCTATCAATGAGATCCAATACTCTAACAGCAAGCATAACTGAAGCAGATGATTGAATTAGTGATCTAGAAAACGAACTGATAGAGAAGAAGGATCAGGTGGAGGCCTGGAACAAAAGCTTAGAAGCCATGAAAACAGAATTAGGGAAATAAAGAATGCCATGAAATGTTCCAACATCAGAATTATTGGGATTCCTGAGGGGGTGGAGAAAGAGAGAAGACTAGAAGATATGGTTGACAAAATTCTGGATGAAAATTTCCCTGACCTAGGGAATGGAAGAAGTTTTCATGTCCTAGAGGCAGAAAGGATACCCCCCAACATAAACAAGTCTAGAAAGACTTCCAGATACTTAACTGTGAGATAGACAAATCATAATGTTAGGCAGAAGGTCTTAAGGGCAGCAAGGGGGAAGAGATTCCTTACGTACAGAGGAAGGTCCATCAGAATAATGTCAGAATTGTCCACAGAAACCTGGAAAGCCAGAAAGGGCGGGAAAGACATATTTAGGGCACTAAATCCAAAGAACATGTAGCCAAGAATAATGTAACCAGGAAGGCTGACATTCAAAATGGATGGAGAGATAAAGTGATTCCAAGACTAGCAAGTTTTAAAATAGTATATGACCACCAAGCCAGCACTATTAGAAATATATAGAGATGTTCTATAAAAGAAGAAAGAACACAAGGGTGACATAGAACAGAAATTTACAGAGACAATATAGAAACAAGGACTTCTAATACAACATGATGTGAATAAAAATGAATCTTTCAATAATCACTCTCAATGTGAAAGGCCTAAATGCTCCCAGAAAATAGCACAGAGCTGCATACAGGATAAAGTAACAGGACCTATCCATATGCTGTCTACAAGACACTCACTTGGAACCTAGAGATACATCCAGACTGAAAATAAAGGGGTGGAGAAGTGTCTTTCATGCCAACGGGCGTCAATAGAAGGCTGGGCTAGCCATTCTCATATCAGATATATTAGATTTTAAACTAAAGACTGTAGTCAGAGATACAGAAGGACACTACACCATACTTAAAGGATATAGCCACCAAGAATATCTAACAAATATAAGTATTTATGCCCCCAATATGGGAGCAGCCAATTACATAAGCCACAGGTTAATAAAAGTAAAGAGTCATATTGATATGAATACATTGATTGTAGGGGATCTTATCATGCGACTCTCACTAAAAGATCATCCAAACAGGAAATCAATAAAGAAACAAGAGCTTTGAATGAAACATTGGACCAACGTGGATGGGACTGGAGGAGGTTATACTGTGTAAAATAAGTCAGGCAGAGAAAGTCAATTATTGTATAGTTTAAATCACCTGTGGAACACCATGAATGTCATGGTGGACAATAGGAGAAGGAATGGACAAGTGAACGGTGGAGCAGATCGGAAGGGGAGATGAACCATGAAAGGCTGTGGACTCCGGGAAACAATTTGAGGGTTTTAGAGGGAAGGGGGTTAAAGGGGTGGCTCAACCCGATGATGGGCATGAAGGAGGTCATGTATTGCATGGAACCCTGGGTGTTATATGTAAACAATGAGTGTTGGAACACTGCATCAAAACTAATGGCATACTGCATGGTGATTAACATAACATAATAAAATTCTGAAAAGAAATTTAAAAAATAAATAAAAATTAAAAAAAAAACAAATGTGCTTTTGAAAGAAAAAAATAAAAAAATAAAAATAAAATAAACGCAAAATTAAATTCATTTTTCTACTGGTCCTATGTCAATTTAATTGTTAAGATAGCTAAAGATCCTAGAAAGGAACGTGGTAAAAATTTCTGCCCCTGCAATGTGTGTGCTGTCCCTTCAGAGAGCTCTTCCAGTAACACCATGTGCTCTGAAAGCATCTCCTGCAATAGTGAGCTGGCCTTAATGGATCTGCACACTCTACAGGGAGACCCCAAACAAGGGATCTCAGAACCCACCCGGGACCCCCTTCCCTGTAGCCACCAGCTGCATTGACACAGTCTGTACTCACTGTGAGTCCATAAACTCTGGGGGATATCAGGGTGGGGTCTCTTATCTCCTTTAGGTTCCTGGGATTGAAGGTTACGTCTGAATGTATGTGCTCATGCACACGCATGTAGCTCACAGTCCACTCCACACCCACTATCCAATAACACACACCAATGCTGTAGCTGATATTAGCAGTATGGATCCAAATTTCCCTTTTCCCTGTACTCAGCACATGGACAGTGCCCTCCGCACTGATGCTGGGACCAGGTGTGTGCCTCCATTCATGACGACACAACAGAAGCAAATAATTCAAGCAGAGACTTGGAAGTGCATGCAAGTTGTTGTTGTTGTTGTTGTGTGTGTGTGTGTGTTCTTCCAGCACCTGGGACCCTGCAGATGCTGTGGACAGGAGTGTCCATGCTTGTTCCTCAGAGTGTCATTCCTGGGATGACCCACCCTGTCATTGCTGCCATCACTGATGGCATGTGGGGAAGGCCTTGGTATGTGGGCAAGGCCCCAGTAGACCTGCAGCCCCAGGAGGTCCCCTTACACAGTGAGCACAGACAATACTAAGGACAGGACTATGGAGGTCACTGGACAGGGAAGCCTTTCCAAAAAAAAGGCAGGTGCTGATACAGGGACAGGTGATCTGGAATGCTGTCTTGTTGGGTCAGGGTACCCTGCCTGAGTGACAGTGAAGCGTCTCTGAGATAAGGGTGTCCCTCCCAGAATTCAGTCACCTTCTCACCTGTGCAGATGGGCTCCATGAAGAACTGGCCTGTCTTGCTAACATTTCCAGAACAGCTGGTACTTTACATAAGAAGCCACAGTGAGGAAGACTCATTTGCTTTTGGTTTGGATAAACTGTCTCCTCACAAGAGCTTGATGTGGTATGTAGAAAGTCCTCGTGGTTCTTCTTCAGGGACAGCTGTGCTACTGGGTCTGTGGAGGATTCTGGTGACTGCAAGAGTGTCCCATCCTCCAGCCTGTACTCTGGGCTTGTACAGTGGGGCTGCGCACACCACACAGCAGGATCAGTGGTGTGTGTCCCTCACACCTGGCTGGATATGGGTTCAAGCCCACCAAACAGGAGGTTTGGTTAGTGAATGTAATCTGGAATATACTTGTTCCTTCTGGAGAGTGTGGACACCTGCAGATGTGAGGCTTGTTCTGGGACTGAGTACGGGTATAAGAAGTCATCCCCTGACTATCTTGTACCCGCAACTGGGAGCCATGATGACCCCATGCCTATGGGAGAGATAATCCTGAGAACTGGGGTAGAAGAAAAGCAGCGCCAAGTTAGCTGACTCAGCTGATGCTGCTCCACATCTCCTGGTGGGCAGGGAAGTAGAGGGACAGGTGAGTGTGGTCAGTGCTGGAAGAGCTTCCCCGGATTCCCACAATCACTCTTCACCAGACAGCTTTCGTTCTGTCCATTCATGGGGCTGCCTTCTGCTGGTCATCCCCTCTCCTGACACCTTCCCCTTGTACCTCAAGCAACACTTTCACCTGTGATGCTGCCAGAGGCCTCATAGATGTTCCTGGAAAATCCAATGAAGAATAGAGAGAGGAACTGGTGAAGACCACAAGGACACAGTGAAAAATGTGTGAGGCCCAGGATGGAGGATCCAGGATTTGGTCTGGAAAGTGTTGTAGGGTCCTTGTCCTCTACCTGGTATCACTGTTGTCCCTGAGTTGTCCCTTTCTTGTCCTCAGAAAGATCTGTATCCTGTAGCACCTCAGTTTTAATCCCCTCCTGTGTCCGTGGTGTGGGTTTTCTTCTGTGAGGAGGGGCACTATTCCCAATATGAGGACTTACCCTCCTGATGCACCCTTCCCAAAGTCTCCATGTCCTCGTCCCATCACATGTTAGGTTTCATAGGGGGATGGTAAAGGACACCCATGTGGATATTATACAAGCAACTGAAGGATCAGTTAGTTATGATGGAAGGCTTCTCCCATCCAGCATCTCAATCTGAGAATTCTCATTGACCCAGTGGATGCTTCTGGTCTCTGTGTGCACACAGCAAACATAAGATCTTCAGAACCAGCTGGTGATCTTGGGAACTGGAGAAATTTCACCTGAGATCTTGGGTAAGCCCTATTCCTACTTCTAATAGTTCTATTAACATCAAGTTCTTAGGTATTTCCATTCCCATTGTCCAGCGACTCTGTTTATCCCTTACACCTATTGGTCACTTGTTTTCTCTTTCACTAATTTTTATAGTTCTTCCAAGAATTATTCGTCAGTCTTTATACTCCAATGATTCATTACTTACAATCATAAGGCTCGTTCTTTCATCTTCTACTATACAAATGGGAAGCATTATTAGAAAGACAAAGTTCTTTGCCTTTGAGTTGGCAGAGCCATCACAAATTTTCAATTGAACCACAATAAAATTCCTGATTGACCATCTTTTCTTGGAATTATTAAAGCATTTAAAAATTATTTATTTTTTTAATTTCTTTTCCAGGTTCCAGAGTTCATTGTTTATGCGGCACACCTAGTGCTCCATGCCATACATGCCCTCCATAATACCCACCACCAGCTTCACCCAACCTCCCATCCTCCTCCTCTCCCAAACCCTCAGTTTGTTTCTCTCAGAGTCCACAGTCTCTCATGGTTTGTCTCCACCTCCAATTTCCCCCAAATCACTTCTCTCCAACTCGCCATGTCCTCTGTGTTATAACTTATGCTCCACAAATAAGCAAAACCATATGATTATTGACACTCTGCTTGACTTACTTCACTCAGCATAATCTCTTCCACTCCCACCCATGTTGCTACAAAAGTTGGGTATTCATCCTTTCTGATGGAGCCATAATACTCTATAAGATATATGGACCATATCTTCTTTATCCATTCGTCCCTTGAAGGGCATTATTGTTCTTTCCACAGATCAGGGACTGTGGCCATTTCTGCTATGAACATTGGGATACAGATGACACTTTTTTCACTACATTTGTATCTTTGGTGTAAATACCCAGTAGTGCAATCGCGGGGTCATAGGGAAGCTCTATTTTTAATTTCTTGAGGAATCTCCACACTGTTCTCCAAAGTGGCTGCACCAACTTGCATTCCCACCAACAGTGTAAGAGCATTCCCCTCTCTTCACATGTTGTTTCCTGTCTTGTTAATTTTGGCTATTCTGACTGGTGTGAGGTGGTATCTCAATGTGGTTTTGATTTGAATCTCCCTGATGGCTAGTGATGATGAACATTTTTTCATGTGTCTGATGGCCATTTGTATGTCTTCATTGGAGAAGTGTCTGTTCATATCTTCTGCCCATTTTTTGCTATGATTATCTGTTTTGCGTGTGTTGAGTTTGAGGGGTTCTTTATAGATCTTGGATATCATCCCTTTGTCTGCACTATCATTTGTGATTATTATCTCCCATTTGGGTTGCCTCTTTGTTTTGTTGACTGTTTCCTTTTCTGTGCAGAAGCTTTTGATCTTGATGAAGTCCCAAAAGTTCACTTTCACTTTTGTTTCCTTTGCCTTTGGAGACATATCTTGAAAGAAGTTGCTGTGGCTGATATCGAATAGGTTACTTCCTATGTTCTCCTCTAGGATTCTGATGGTTTCCTGCCTCACATTGTGGTCTTTTATCCATTTCGAGTTTACCATTGTGTATGATGTAAGAGAACGGTCGAGTTTCATCCTTCTACACATAGCTGTCTAATTTTCCCAGCACCATTTTGAAGAAACTGTCTTTTCTCCACTGTCTATTTTTCCCTGCTTTGTCAAAGATTATTTGACCATAGAGTTGAGGGTCCATATCTGGGCTCTCTACTCTGTTACACTGGTCTATGTGTCTGTTTTTGTGCCAGTACCATGCTGTCTTGGTTATCAAAGCTTTGTAGTAAAGCTTGAAATCAGGCAATGTGATGCTGCCAGGTTTCTTTTTCTTTTTCAGCATTTCCTTAACAGTTCGGGGTCTCTTCTGATTCCATACAAATTTTAGGATTGTTTGCTCCAACTCTTTGAAAAATGCCAGTGGAATTTTTATCACGGTGGCATTGAAAGTACTGATGGCTCTTTGCAGAATAGATATTTTAACAATGTTTATCTTCCTGATCCATAAGCATGGAATGGTATTCCATCTTTTTGTGTCGTCTTCAGTTTCTTTCATAAGTGTTGTGTAGTTCCTCAAGTACAGATCCTTTACCTCTTTGGTTAGGCTTCTTCTCAGGTATCTTATCATTCCTGGTGCTCTAGTAACTGGAATTGATTCTCTAATCTTCCTTTCTGTATACTCATTGCTAGTGTATAAGAAATTAACTGACTTCTGTACATTGATTTTATATCCTGCTGCTGCTTCCTGATGGCACATGGGAGAAAATGAGGCACAGACAAGTCAGCTGCAAGAGAAAGGGAGCAGGGGACAATGGAAGAAAAGACTGTTGTGGGGCACCTGGGTGGCTCAGTGGGTTAAGTCTCTAACCTCAGCTAAGATGGTGGTCTCAGGGTCCTGAGATTGAGCCCCACATCAGACTCTCTGCTCAGTGGAGAGCCTGCTTCCTCTCTCCCCCTCGCTTTTCTGCCTACTTGTGATCTCTTTCTGTGAAATAAATAATGAAAGAAAAAAGAAAAAGAAAAGACTGTTGCCCTGAACAACTCTTCAGTCCTGTTTTTATTAGGTATAGACAGTAATCAGCAGAAGAGCCATAGAAGGCCAAACATTAATCATATGCCTTGTAGATAAACAAGAAGGAATGCAAAATATTTCTGTTCAAGCAGTATAAAGATTATAGTTGAGCAAGGACATTCAGAGGACTTATCTAATTAGCTACAAATCTTCGGAGGGTGGGGGGAAAGGGGATTAATGGAAAAATGAAGCAGGCAGCATTCCACCCTGAGCGGGCCAGGCATCCCCAGCTTCTGGGCTTCAAGGCCATATATTGTCAGCTTTTTCCCATTGAGGATGATATTCGCTGTGGGTTTTTCATAGATAGATTTGATGAAGTTGAGGAATGTTCCCTCTATCCTTATTCTTTGAATTGTTTTAATCAGAAACTGATGCTATGTCTTGTCAAATGTTTTTTTCTGCATCAATTGAGAGGACCATGTGGTTCTTCTTTCTTCCCTTATTGATTTTTTCTATCACAATGAATGATTTGCGAATGTTGAACCACCCTGGCAACCCAGGGATGAATCCCACCTGGTCATGGTGGATAATCTTTTTAATGTGCTGTTGGATCTTCTTTGCTAGTATCTTGTTGAGAATCTTCGCATCCATATTCACCAGGGATATTGGTCTGAAATTCTCCTTTTTGGTCGGGTCTTTTTCTGGTTTGGGGATCAAGGTAATTCTGGCTTCATAAAAAAGGTCTGGAAATTTGCCTTCTGCTTCAATTTTTGAAACAGCTTCACGAGTTAGGTATTATTTCTTCATTGAACGTTTGGTAGAATTCCCCATGGGATCCACTAGGTCCTGGGCTCTTATTTTTTCCGAATTTTTTGATCACTGCTTCAATCTCATTACTGGATATCAGTCTACACAGGTTGTCAATTTCTTCCTGACTCAGTTTTGGAAGTTTATAGGTTTCCAAAAATGCATCCATTTCATCTAGTTTGCTTACCTTATTGACATATAACTGTTGATAATAATATCTGATGATTGATTCTATTTCCTTGATGTTCATTGTGATCTCTCCGTTTTCATTCATAATTTTATTAATTTGGGTCTTCTCTCTTTTTTTTGGATTAGATTGGCCAATGGTTTATCGATCTTATTGATTTTTAAAAAAAAAACAGCTTCTAATTTCGTTGATTTGCTCTACTGTATCTCTAGTTTCTATCTCATTGATCTGTGCTCTACTCTTGATTACTTCCCTTCTTGTGTGTGGAGTTGGCTTAATTTGTTGTTGATTCTCCAGTTCTTTAAGGTGAAAATACAGCTGGTGTATTCTGGAATTTTCAATTAGATGAAGGTAGGCTTGGATGGCTTTGATTTTCCCTTAGGACCTCCTTGGCTGTATGCTCTAGGTTTTGGACCAAAGTATCTTCATTGCCGTTGGTTTCTATGAATTGTTTAAAATATATTTTGACTTTCTGGTTGATGCAAGCAGTCTTAAGCAAGGTTGTCTTTAGTTTCCAAGTGTTTGAATTCCTTCCAAACTTTTTCTTGTGGTTGAACTCCAGTTTCAAAGCATTGTGGCCTGAGAATACATAGGGAATAATCTGAATCTTTTGGTGTCAGTTAAGCACTGATTTTTGACCCAGTATGTTATTTATTCTGAAGAAGGTTCCATGTGCACTCGAGAATAATGAGTATTCTGTTGTTTCAGGGGGGAATGTTCTGTATATATCGATGAGGTCCATGTGGTCCAATGTGTCATTTAATGCTCTTGTTTCTTTATTGATCTGTCTATTATTGAGAGTGGCAAGTTAATATCCCCTGCTATTAATGTATTCATATCAATATGAGTCTTTATCTTGATTAACAGTTGGCTTATGTAGTTGGCTGCTCCCATATTGCTTGCATAAATATTTACAATTGTTTGATCTTCTTGTCAGAGAGTCCCTTTAAGAATGATGTAGTGTCCTTCTGTATCTCTGACTACAGTCTTTAGTTTGAAATCTAATTTATCTGATATGAGAATCACTACCCCAGCCTTCTTTTGAGGCCCATTGGCATGAAAGATGCTTCTCCATCCCTTCATTTTCAGTCTGGGTGTATCCTTAGGTTCAAAATGGGTCTCTTGTAGACAACATATGGATGGGTCCTGTCGTTTTATGCAATCTGCAACCCTTTGCCATTTTATGGGCGCATTTAGGCCATTCACATTGAGAGTGATTATTGAGAGATACGTTTTTACTGACATCGTGTTACCTGTGAAGTCTTTGTTTCTATAGATTGTCTCCACAAATTTCTGTCCAATGATATTCTTGGTTTTTTCCTCTTTTATAGAAACACTTTTAATATTTCTTGTAGTGCTGGCTTGGTGGTCACATAGTCTTTTATACCTTGCTGGTCTTGGAATCTTTATCTCTCCATCCATTTTGAATGTCAGTCTTGCTGGATAAAGTATTATTGGCTGCATGCTCTTCTCATTTCGTTCCATGAATATATCTTGCCAGCCCTTTCTGGCTTGCCAGGTTTCTGTGGACAGGCCTGACATTTTTTTGATGGGCTTTCCTCTGTACATAAGGAATTTCTTCACCTTAGCTGCTTTCAAGTGCTCCCGCCTAAAATTATGATTTATCATTTTCACAAACAGGTGTCTCAATGTCTTTCTAGATTTTATGATCTTGGGGACAGACCTTTCTGTCTCTAGTACACTAACGCTGGTTCAATTTGCCAGATTGGGAACATTTTCATGGAGAATTTGTTCAACTCTATCCTCTAGTCTTCTTTCTTTTTCCTCCCCCTCAGGGATTCCAGTAATTTTGACGTTGGAACGTTTCATGGTGTCATTTGTTTTCCTATTTCTGTTTTCATGGATTCTAAGCTCTTTGTTCCAGACTTCCTCCTGATCCTTTTTCTCTATCAGTTTGTCCTCTATATCACTAATTCTATCTTCTGCCTCAGTTACCCTAGCTGTTAGAGAATTTAGATTAGATTGGAACTCATTGAGAGCATTTTTTAACATATCCCTGGTGCCTTTCATTTCTGCTATAATCAATCCCATTTTGTCATCAAAGGCATTTGGCAATGTAGCCATTGCCTCAATAATTGGTTTTATGAATTCCTTTTCTGACGTATTGTTTATATCTATATCAAAAGGGTCTGATGGAGAGGGCATGGTCTCTGAATTTTTCCTCTGTTGGGCCTTCCTTCTTCTAGTCATTTTGTTGAAAGATTGCTGAAGACATGTGTAGCTGAACGTATTTAGCATGTTGTAGGCAAGGTGCACCCTGGAATGTTTCTGAAAAATCGGGAGTCCTCACCAAAAAGAAGGCAAAAAGAAAAAGAGAGAGAGAGAGAGGGAGAGAGAGAAAAGGAAAAATAAAAGAGAAGATCCAGCCCAAATGTAAGATATATAAAGTATACAATCAAAAAGAGACAAACAAAAAGACTGACAAAAGTAAATGACAAGAAAAAAAAAAAGAAGAACTCAGCCAAAATGATACACAAGTATAAGATTTATATACTCAGAACAAAAACAAATACATGGAAACACTGACAGAAGAAAAAGATGAGAGGGTGGCTATAAATATTCAGTGTGGGCAAGAAAATTTATTTTGATTACTCCGGGATATATCTTTTTAAACTTTATTTATTATTATTTTATTAATCTCTATTAACATATGTTAACATTTATTAACATATAATGTATTATTAGTTCCAGGGATACAGATCTGCGAATTGCCAGGTTTACACACTTCACAGCACTCACCATAGCATATACCTTCCCCAATGTACATACCCCCGTCACCCTCTACCTACCCCCCTCCCCTGGCAACCCTGAGTTTGTTTTTTGACATTAACAGTCTCTTATGATTTGTCTCCTTCCCAATCCCATCTTGTTTCATTTATTCTTTTTCGACCCCACCAGCCCCTCCACGTTGCCTCTCAACTTCCTCATATCAGGGATATCATATGATAATTGTCTTTCTCTGATTGACTTTTTTCGCTGAGAAAAACACCCTCTAGTTCCACCCACATCGTTTCAAATGGCAAGACTTCATTTCTTTTGATGGCTGCATAAATATATATATATATATATATATATATATATATATATACACCACTTCTTCTTTATCCACTCATCAGTTGATGGACATATAGGTTCCTTCCATAGTTTGGCTTTTGTGGACATTGCTGCTATAAACATTCAGGTGCACCTATCCCTTCAGATCACCACATTTATATCTTTAGGGTAAATAACCAGTAGTGCGATTCCTGGGTTGTAGGTCGACTGAGGCAGCTGAGGCCCAAGAGGTTTTTGCCTGTGTTCTCCTCAAGGATTTTGATGGATTCCTTTCTCACTTTGAGGTCTTGCATCTATTTGGAGTCTATTTTCGTGTGTAGTGTAAAGAAATGTTCCCGTTTCATTTTTCTGCATGTGGCTGTCCAATCTCCCAACACCATTTGTTGAAGAGGCTGTCTTTTTTCCATTGGACTTTCTTTCCTGCTTTATCGAAGATTAGTTGACCATAGAGTTGAGGGTCTATTTCTGGGGCTCTCTATTCTGTTCCATTGATCTGTGTGTTGTTTTTGTGCCAGTACCATACTGTCTTGATGATGACAGCTTTGTAATAGAGCTTGAAGTCTGGATTTGTGATGCCACCAACTTTGGCTTTCTTTTTCAATATTCTTCTGGCTATTAAAGGTGTTTTCTGGTTCCATATAAATTTTAGGATTATTTTTTCCATTTCTTTGAAAACAATGGATGGGATGTTGATAGGGATTGCATTAAATGTGTAGATTGCTTTAGGTAGCATAGACATTTTCACAATATTTGTTCTTCCAATCCATGACCATGGAACATTTTTTACATTTCTTTGTGTCTTCCTCCATTTCTTTCATGAGTACTTTATAGTTTTCTGAGTATAGATTCTTTGCCTCTTTGGTTAGGTTTTCTCCTATGTATCTTATGGTTTCAGGTGGAATTGTAAATGGGATTGATTCCTTAATTTCTCTTTCTTCTGTCTTGTTCTTGGTGTAAAGTAATGCAACTGATTTCTGTACATTGATTTTATATCCTGACACTTTACTGAATTCCTATACAAGCTCTAGAAGATTTGGAATGGATTCTTTTGGGTTTTCTACATATAGTACCATATCATCTGCAAAGAGTGAGAGTTTGACTACTTCTTTGCTGATTTGGATGCATTTATTTTCTTTTTGTTGTCTGATTGCTGAGGCTAGGACTTCTAGGACTTTGTTGAATAGCAGTGGTGATAATGGACATTCCTGCCGTGTTCCTGACCTTAGCGGAAAAGCTTTCAGTTTTTCTCCATTGAGAATGATATTTGCGGTGGGTTTTTCGTAAATGGCTTTGATTATACTGAGGTATGTAACCTCTATCCCTACACGTTGAAGAATTCTGATCAGGAAAGGAAGCTACTTTGTCAAATGCCTTTTCAGCATCTATTGAGAGTATCATATTGTTCTTGTTCTTTCTTTTATTAATGTATTGTATCACACTGATTGATTTGCGGATGTTGAACCAACCTTGCAGTTCTGGAATAAATCCCACTTGGTCATGGTGAATAATCCTTTTAATGTACTCTTGGATCCTATTGGCTACTATTTTGGTGAGAATTTTCACATCTGTGTTCATCAAGGATATTGGTCTGTAATTCTCTATTTTTATGGGATCCTTGTCTGGTTTTGGAATCAAGGTGATGCTGGCCTCATAAAATGAGTTTGGATTTTTCGTTTCATTTCTATTTTTTGGAACAGTTTCAGGAGAATAGGAATTAATTCTTTTTTTTTTAAAGATTTTATTTATTTATTTGACAGACAGAGATCACAAGTAGGGAGCGAGGCAGGTAGAGAGAGAGAGGAGGAAGCAGGCTCCCTGCTGAGCAGAGAGCCCGATGCGGAGATTGATCCCAGGACCCGGGGATTACGACCTGAGCCAAAGGCAGAGGCTTTAACCCACTGAGCCATCCAGGTGCCCCAATTCTTCTTTAAGTGTTTGGTAGA
Organism: Mellivora capensis; assembly: GCA_004024625.1. Classification (NCBI taxonomy): domain Eukaryota; kingdom Metazoa; phylum Chordata; class Mammalia; order Carnivora; family Mustelidae; genus Mellivora; species Mellivora capensis. The sequence goes on from PISX010023109.1 coordinate 24,113, forward strand.
ATTCCCCTGGTAAGCCGTCTGGCCCTGGGTGCTTTTTTGTTGGATTTTTGATGAATGCTTCAATCTCCCTACTAGTTATGGGTCTGTTCATGTTTTCTATTTCTTCCTGGTTCAGTTGTGGTAGTTTATGTGTCTCCAGGAATCCATCCATTTCTTCCACGTGGTCAAATTCGCTGGCGTAGAGTTGCTTATAATATCTTCTTATACTTGTTTGTGTTTCTTTGGTGTTGGTTGTGATCTCTCTGCTTTCATTTATGATTTTATTTATTTGGGTCCTTACTCTTTTCTTTTTGATAAATCTGGCCAGGGGTTTATCAATCTTATTAATTTGTTCAAAGTAACAGCTCCTAGTTTTGTTGTTGTTGTTGTTGTTGTTGTTGTTGTTGTTGTTTTGCTTTCTATTTCACTGATTTCTGCTCTGATCTTTATGATTTCTCTTCTCCTGCCTGGTTTAGGCTTTCTTCATTGTTCTTCTCCGGATCCTTTAGGTGTAGGGTTTGGTTGTGTATTTGAGACCCTTCTTGTTTCTTGAGAAACGTTTGTATCGCTATATATTTTCCTCTCAGGACTGCCTTTGCTGTGTCCCACAGATTGTGAACCATTGTGTTTTCATTATCATTTGTTCCCATGAATTTTTTCAATTCTTCTTTAATTTCCTGGTTGACCCATTCATTCTTTAGAAGGATGCTCTTTAGTCTCCATATATTTGGCTTCCTTCCAAATTTCCTTTTATGATTGAATCTACCTTCAGAGCATTGTGGTCTGAAAATATGCAGGGAATGATCCCAATATTTTGGTACCAGTTGAGACCTGATTTGTGAACCAGGATGTGATCTATCGTGGAGAATGTTCCATGTGCACTAGAGAAGAATGTGTATTCTGTTGCTTCGGGATGGAATGTTTTGAATATATCTGTGATATCCATCTGGTCCAGTGTGTCATTTAAGGCGTTATTTCCTTGTTGACCTTTTGCTTGGATGACCGGTCCATTTCAGTGAGGGGGGTGTTAGAATCCCCTACTATTTTGTATTATGGTCGATGTGTTTCTTTGATTTTGTTTTTAATTGGTTTATATAGTTGGCTGCTCCCATGTTAGGGGCATAGATATTTAAAATTGTAAGATCTTCTTGTTGGACATACTCTTTACGTACGATGTGGTGTCCTTCCTCAACTCTTATTATAGTTTTTGGCTTAAAATCTAATTGATCTGAATAAGGATTGCCACCCCAGATTTCTTTTGATGTCCATTAGTATGGTAAATTGTTTTCCAGCCCCTCACTTTAAATCTGGAGGTGTCTTTGGGTCTAAAATAAATTTCTTGTCGACAGCATATTGATGGATTTTTTTTTTTATCCATTCTGATACTGTATGTCTTTTGATTGGGGGCATTTAGCCCATTCAGAGTAACTATTGAGTAACTATTGAACTATTGAACTATTACTTCAGAGTAACTATTGAGACATATGAATTTAGTGCCATTGTATTGCCTGTAAGGTGAATGTTACTGTATATTGTCTTTGTTCCTTTCTGATCTACTACTTTTAGGCTCTCTCTTTGCTTAGAGGACCCCTTTCAATATTTCCTGTAGAGCTGGTTTGGTGTTTAAAAATTCTTTTCATTTTTCTTGTCCTGGAAGCTTTTTATTTCTCCTTCTATTTTCAATGATAGCCTAGCTTGATATAGTATTCTTGGCTGCATGTTTTCCTCGTTTAATGTGAATATGTCATGCCAGTTATTTCTGGCCTGCCAGGTCTCTGTGGGTAAGTCCACTTCCAATCTAATAGTTTTACCATTGTATGTTATAGACTTCTTTTCCCAGGCTGCTTTCAGTATTTTCTTTTTTTTTTTTTAAATTTCATTTCTTTTCAGCTTAACAGAATCCATAGTTTTACAACACACCTAGTGCTCCATGCAATGCGTGCCCTCCCTAATACCCACCACCTGGCTCCCCCAACCTCCCACCCCCCGCCCCTCAAAACCCTCACGTTGTTTTTGAGTCCATAGTCTCTCATGGTTCATCTCCCCCACAATTTCCCTCAACTCCCTTCTCCTCTCCATCTCCCCATGTCCTCCGTGTTATTTGTTATGCTCCACAAATAAGTGAAACCATATGATAATTGACTCTCTCTGCTTTACTTATTTCACTCAGCATAATCTCTTGACTTATTTCACTCAGCATGATCTCTTCCAGTAGCTACAAAAGTTGAGTATTCATCCTTTCTGATGGAGGCATAATACTCCACAGTGTATATGGCCCACATCTTTCAGTATTTTCTATTTGTCACTAAGACTTGCAAAATACTATTAGATGACTAGGTGTGGACCTATATTTATTGATTTTGAGGGGAGTTCTCTGCACCTCCTGGATTTTGATGCTTGTTCCCTTTGCCATATTAGGGAAATTCTCTACAATAATTCTTTCCAATATACCTTCTACTCCCCTCTCTATTTCTTCTTCTTCTGGAATCCCAATTTTTCTAACTTTGTTTCATCTTATGGTGTTACTTATCTCTTGAATTCTCCCCTCATGGTCCAGTAGATGTTTGTCTCTATTTTGCTCAGCTTCTTTATTGTCTGTCATTTGGTCACTGACACAAAGCCCCGCCTGGAGTCTCTGAATTAAAAGGGTGGCAAAGACCCCAGGAAAGTGTGCTTTAACCAAATTAGAAAAGACCTCAAATTATGGGGGGAAGATAGGAGGTAAAAAGAAGTTAAGAAAAAAAAAAAGAAATAAAGAAAAAAAGAAAAAAAATAGAAAAAAAGAAAAAATATATATATTAGACTGGTGAATAGAACAGAGTCACCCATTTAATTTTGTGAGTATTTTGGTCTCTTAGAAGATATTACCCCTCAAAAGTTTAAAGAACAAAAAAAAAATACATGTATATATATATATACGTATATATATATATACACACACAAAGTATGGGTGAACACGATGAAAGAATGGAATATGACTATAAATGTGAAATTTCTTTTAAAAATTTTCTAAAAAAGGTGTTGATAAGATAAGTTGGTTGGGAGAATAAAGAAAAAGAAAGAGGAGATTATTTTCTTAAGCTGGAGCCTAGAATAAAGCCCTGTGCTAGATTTGGGTATATTTTGATCTATTAGAAGAAGTTGTATCCCAAAATTTTTAGAAGATAAAACCCCTATATGTATACAAAAAATAAAGTTAGATACAATGAAGGCTAAAATATAAGTATAATAACGAAGGGTCAAAAAAGATTTTTTTTGAAAGTTATTGTTAGGATAAACTAGTTAAAAATCATTAAAAGAGGAAAGAGTAAAATTTAAAAAATTTAGCATAAGAAAAAAAATAAATAATTAACTTTGAAAGCCTAAAGAACCATGGGGAGAAAGCCATGAATTCCATGCTTTGCTTTCTCCTCTTCTGGAATTCCACTGTTCTCCTTGGTAATTGAACTTGGTCTTGGCTGGATTTCTTGCTGATCTTCTGGGGGAGGGACCTGTTGTAGTGATTCTCAAGTGTCTTTGCCTGAGGTGGAATTGAACCACCCTTACCAGGGGCTGGGCTAAGGAATCTGCTCTGGTTCGTTCTTGGGAGCTTTCGTTCCCTGAATGCTTTCCGTATTGCTCTGGATGAAGGTAATAAAAATGGAGGCCTCCCAATCTCTGGCCAGGAGGAGCCAATAGCTCGGGGCCCCACTCCTCAGTGCACCCTTGGAGATAAGCGCTCAACCACTCCCATCTCCCTGGCCTACCGCTGCACACCAAGCTCACCCAGCCTGTGACAAAGCATCTCTGTCACTGGCACAAAGCCCCACCTGGAGTCTCTAAACCCTGCAGATCTCTGTGCTCTTCCAGGAGGGTCTCCTGAGATCTTGTAGGGCCCCTGGTCACAGAGAAGTGTTCTGACTGTGCCATGGATCACAGTTTAAGGTGACCCCGAGTTGATAACTCACTCATTGGCTCTGTCTCTATAGCCAGCTTCCCTGCTCTAATACCTGTGAGATCTGCAACACTCAGGCACCCCTGATCCTTCTGTGACCCTTTGGGACCTGAGGCCCAGCTGTCCCCATGTTTGCTTCATGCCGGATTAACCTCTGGAGTGATGTCCCTCAGAGTAGCAGACTTTTAAAACTCTGATTTTGTGCTCTATGCTCTGCCACTTGCTGGGAGCCGACCCTTCCCCCCTCGATCTATCTTCCTGTAACTTTGGATTCATTTCTCTGCGGGTCCTACCTTTCAGAAAGTGGTCAATTTTCTGTTTTTAGAATTCCTGCTCCTCTTCTTCAATCTTCTGTTGGAATTGCAGGTGTTTGGGATGGTTTGATAACTAAATAGCTGATCTCCTGCTACCTGATGTCATCTCAGCCTTCTACTACTCCGCCATCTAGACTCCTCCTCCCAGACCATATCTTCTTCATTCATCTGTTCAGAGCATCTTGGCTCTTTCCACAGTCTGGCCATTGCTGTTCTGAACTTTGGGGAAATGATGACCCTTCTTTTCACTACATCTGTATGTTTGGGGTAAATACCCAAGGTGCTATTGCAGGATCATAGGGTAGTTCTACTTTTAATTTCTTAAGGATCTTCATACTATTTTCCAAAGCGGCTGCACCAACTTGCATTCCCCAACAGTGTAAGAGGGATCCCCTTTCTCCACATCCTCTCCAACACACATTGTTTATTAATTTGTTAATTTGGGCCATTCTAATGGGTGTAAGGTGGTATCTCAAAGTGGTTTTTATTTGAATTTTCCCGTTGGCTAGTGATGATGAATATTTTTCATGTATCGTTTTTTCTTTCTTTCTTTCTTTCTTTCTTTCTTTCTTTCTTTCTTTCTCTCCTTATTTATTTTTATTTCTTTTCATCATAACAGTATTCATTGTTTTTGCACCACACCCAGTGCTCCATGCAATACGTGCCCTCCCTAAAACCCACCACCAGAATGCCCTACCCTCCCACCCCCACCTCTTCAAAACCCATTAGGTTGTTTTTCAGAGTCCATAGTCTCTCATGGTTCAGCTCCCCTTCCAATTTCCCTCAACTCCCTTCTCCTCTCCATCTCCCCATGTCCTCCATGTTATTTGTTATGCTCCACAAATAAGTGAAGCCATATGATAATTGACTCTCTCTGCTTGACTTATTTCACTCACCATAATCTCTTCCAGTCCCGTCCATGTTGCTACAAAAGTTGAATATTCATCCTTTCTGATGGAGGCATAATAATTCCATAGTGTATATGGAGCACATCTTCTTTATCCATCCATCCATTGAAGGGCATCTTGGTTCTTTCCACAGTTTGGCCAGGTGGTGGGTATTATGGAGGGTACACATTGCATGGAGCACTGGGTGTGGTGTAAAACTATGAATTCTGTTACGCTGAAAAGAAATGAAATTAAAAAATGATCACAAAAAAAAAAACAAAGATCAGAGAGGGCTTATCTGAAAGATAGCAGAGAGGTACAAAACCGTGTTTCAACTGGTCCCCTAAAATGAACTAAATATCTACCAAAACACTCTGAACACCCAGAAAATCAGCCTGGGATATAATATTGTACACTTCTGGATCTCTATGGGGCAGAAGACATCAGTGGAGAGGTAAAGAAGAATGGGAGCACTCAGACTAATATCAGAGGATAAACCAAAGGGAGAGGGAGCCACCAGAAGTGACCCATTGAAACTAATACCCCAACAGGAATGTGTCCTCTGATTGGGGAGCAGCAAAGTTGCAGATTGGTTAAAAGTACTAAAAAGGAGCCAAAGGTCTGAACGGGCATCTAGTGGAATCTGGTGGTCATGGTCGGGGGTCTAAGCCCATGGTCCCAGGGAAGTCAATGCTGGCCATCACCTATGCTAGAAAGAGTCTGGTGGGGCCTCCAGTCAGTGGTCCCTGAGCCCGTTGCTTTCTGCTTCTTATACCATTGCTCTGGCTGGGTGTACTCCTGCCCATGCCTGGGAGAACCATGGGAGAACTCCGGTCGGGATCCCTCCACCCACAGGCTTCCACGACCTGTGTGTGAGAGTACCTGACATGGGTGTGGACCCCAGAGAGCAGTCCCGGAAATGGCAGTCATCTGGGTTTGGGCTCACCCAGACTAATATTGCTCACAGTTTTAATGGCTCAGGGCAGGGTCAGAGACAAGTAGGGGCCTTGGATGACTACTGAGATCATAGCTGGGGGTGTGCACCACCTGTGGGGGGATGTGGTGTTGTGGAGTTTGCAGAGGTGGAGTCTTTGTGTTCTGGACCACGTAGAGCAGCGAAGACTGAGGCTTCTCTCTGAGGTGGAGTTCTGGATGAAGTAAGT
>PISX010023110.1:0-30386 GCA_004024625.1 Mellivora capensis
TATGCAACTTATCCTTGTGGCTGAACTACTTTTGCCTTTAGTCCAGTCATCTGCAGTGGCTTTCTTTGCCTGTTATGGGCAGGGTTTTGTCCCTGTGGGGTTAGGTCAGTCTCAAGCCACCTTGGGCTTTAGTTGATTCAGACAGGTGTTTGCTGGAGATGTGGTAGCATGAAACTACAGACACTTTTTTTGTTTTGTTCTCTGAGAAGCTCTCATTGTGGGTGGGGTCTGCAGCCAGACCTGATGTCTACCTGCAGCTCATTGCTGGGACTACAGTGGGACTGGTTAGTGTGGTTTTCTTCCCCTCTTCCTAGGGCAGGAGTTACTTTGGAATTGTGCTAGCTTCTGTTGGGGCTGCTTCCCCATTGCCAGTTTTGTGGCACCCCTTGGATGGGATCTGGCCAAGGATATATTGGAAGGGTCAGGTCTGCAAGAGAACATTGGGGTGTGTAGTACTAACCAGGTCTGTGCTGTTGCTGTGGGAGGGGACCTGCTGCTGCCTGGAAAATCTCCTTTGGAGGCCCACAGGGTTGGAGGGGGCAGATCCAGAGAAGTGCATGGAGGTAGTGTGCAGGTGCACTGTTAGCAAGCTAGGCAGTAAGTTTTGCACAGGTTCCCACAATTATCTGTGTATCTAGGCTGGGTGAGGGAGGGAAATGCTAATTGCTAGCTCTTTTGTTCTTGAAGAAGACTCCCAAGATTTCTGCCCCTCCAATACATACACTCAGAGATTAGTAAACAAATCTCCCTCCCCTATACACCAAGTACTTTTCAAATGGTTGCTTCTATGCTGTATCGCAATGGGCCTGTTTGTTGTGCTGTCTCATTAAAGGCAGACACTCAGCTTCCTATTGCCCTCTCAGCTCTCCCAGAGCAAAGCCCACTGATATCTAAAGTTCTAAGTTTTAAGCCCCACAGATTATAAGAACTCTTTAAGTTGGACCTCTCTTATTTTCAGAGCCAAATATTATAGAGATTTATAACCCCTGTGCAAGTCTCCCATGCTGGGGGTACCTGGTGTGAGGGTCTCTTTCTTTCCCCTCTCTGCATCTATGACATCCTTCTCTGCACTGGACAGTCTTAGGGTTTTGTTTGGTCTCCTGTCCACCTCTCTCCACCCTTCCTATCTTCTTTCATGTGGCCTTTTCTTTACATCTATCTGTGGAAAGTCTGTTCTCCCAGTGTTCAGGTCATTTCTGGGTTGTTTACATTGATATGGGTGTGTAACCTAGATGTATCTGTGGAGAGAGGTGAGCTTAGGATCCTTCAACTCTGCCATCTTCCCTGGAAGTTCCAATGTATTCACTTTAATAGATATTCAAGAAAAAAGCCTCACCCCACCCCACACACCCCATATAGAAGTGTATAGATCACTGTGATGTTTTTGAGTTTGTAATCTTGACATCCAACAGAGTATAAAAATACAGCAATTTGAGAACATGGACTCTGGAGACAGATTGAAACCCTGATACCACCATTATTTGCTGTCTATCACTCCAGTCAAATTACCTGATTTCTCTCAGGCTTAATTTTCACATTGATAGAAGGAGAATAGAAATTTCTCAAAGTTATTATAAGCTTAAAATGAAACAATATGAAATCTTTACCATAATATATGTTCTATGCATTTTAACTGTTACCACATTTGGACTCATTTATTCAATTATGATCAAAGATACTGTATCATTATTCTTCTGGTCATTTCAACTTATGTAGATTTATGTTCGTACCATTAAAATCTTAATGCTTTATGCATTTGGGGTCCCTCAAATACTGTACTATATAATTTACAGAAAAATGTAAGTGGTTGAGAGTCTAGAAGGAATGGTGTTGTGCTATGATAATTTCATCCACAGAATATTTTCTTTCAGTGAATCTTCACAAAGAATCTCTAAGACCCTGCCAAAAAGCAAAATAAAATGAAACAGAACACAAATAGTTTTTTGAGATTCTCATAGCACTTCCCTAAAAGAGGTAATGGTTTTCTCCAGAAAGATTCATATGCATACTATTTATTTTCTTTAAAAATTGTTTACTATGACAGGTAACTTTATACTTTAGCTAAAATAAGACATTACTCAATATTGCTGTATGAGTTATTTGAGTACTAATAATATAAATAAATACGTCTTTTACCAATGAAAACCTTAGTTTCTATTGGATTTTCTCAATATAGTTGACCCTTGAACAATACTGGTATGAACTGTGTAGGTAGGTCCATTTATATGCTGATTTTTTACAGTACTGTACTTAATGTATTTTTTCTTCCCTATAATTTTCTGAACATTTTCTTTTCTCCTACTTACTTTAAGAATACAGCATATAATACAGGTAACATACAAAATATGTGTTAAGTGACTGTTTATGTTATTGGTAAGGCTTTGGTCAAAAATAGGCTATTAGTAGTTGAGTGGTGATTCAAAAGTCATATACAGATTTTCATCTGCATGGCGGTCAGCACCCATAACCTTTGTGTTGTTTAAGGGTCAGTGGTATTTATTTCATCTGATGCCAAATCTTCAGTCCCATCAGCTATAAAAAATGATTAAGTTATCTTGTCAAAGTTATATAGGTTGAGGGGCACCTGGGTGGCTCGGTGGGTTAAAGCCTCTGCTTTCGGCTCAGGTCATGATCCCAGGGTCCTGGGATCGAGCCCCACATCGGGCTCTCTGCTCAGCAGGAAGCCTACTTCCCTCTATCTCTCTGCCTGCCTCTCTTGCCTACTTGTGATCTCTGTCTGTCAAATAAATAAATAAAATCTTAAAAAAAAAGTTATATAGGTTGAAAATGAAAGACTCAAACCCTAATCTCTGTTTATTTACAAAACCCTTAGCTATAGTTATCCTACTGAACAGAATAGGTGATTGCTCCTTATAAACCAATGGAAAGCCAGTGTATCAAGTAGTGAAGCATTGTATACCTTCTGTAATTATTTCCATAATATTTTTTTATTAAACAAATCACCTAATATAATGTTACTGACAGAAGATAAAAAGGGCATAATAGGGGGTATCTTGGTGCCTCACTGGGTTAAGTGTCTGCCTTTGGCGCAGGTCATGATCCCAGGGTCCTGGGATTGAGTCCCACATCAGGCTCCCTGCTTATCATGGAGCCTGCTTCTCCCTCTCCCCGCTGCTCGTGCTCTCTCTCTCTCGCTATTTCTCTCTCTCTTTCAAATAAATTATTTTTTTTGAAGATTTTATTTATTTATTTGATACAGAGAGAGATCACAAGTAGGCAAAGAGGCAGGCAGAGAGAGAAGGGGAAGCAGGCTCCCTGCCGAGCAGAGAGGCCTGATGCAGGGCTCAATCCCAGGACCCCGAGATCATGACCTGAGCTGAAGGCAGAGGTCCACCCACTGAGCCACCCAGGCGCCCCTCTCTTTCAAATAAATAAATAAAACCTTTGAAAAAGAAAAAGAAAAAAGAAAAAAATGGCATGATGGGAATAGTAAAGTTTAAGGGCCAGAAAGTGGATTTGAAATTAGATTTTCCTTTTCATCAACTGTGTAAACACTTGCTAAATGCCTTCAATGGGCAAGGGCTGTGCCAGGCACTCAGATCATAAAGATGAAGAATGGGAACATGTTCTCTGCCCTCAGGCAGCTCATGGTTTGCTAAGGGAAGCAGACATATAATCAGATCATTTTAATACAACCAGGTAATTGCTATGAGAGTTGCATGGCCTGAGAGCTAGGCAAGCCCAGCAGGAAAGGTATTTGCCCCATGTAGGGACTTGAAGAAAGTTTCTGGGAGGAAATGATGTGGGAATTAAGCCTAAGTCTGAATAAACATAGGCCAGGGTGAAGAAAGATAGGAAGAGTGTTTCTGCATTAACCAATTTATGTAAGCATAAAACCGACAATGCATTTAGGGAAAAAATGTATACTGCCAGAATATAAAGGATAAAGCAGTGGGCATGGGGAGATGGGACTAGAAAAGTAGGCAGAGCTAAGCAATTAAAGATCTTTTGTGCCAAAGTTTTGTATCCAGTTGTGACAATGATGTCCTAGTGGGGAAAGGATGAGAGCTATGGAATAATAACAGCAGAAGAATATCAAAGTTACACCTTTGGCTTGTAGTAATCACTCTAGCCACAGTGCAAAGAGCATATTTAAAGGTTTCAAGTCTAGAAGAAGGGAGGACAGCTGGTGGTCTTAGCAGCAGTGAGGGGGGCATTATTGATCAGTAGTACATAGTGAGATGAATGAATATTATGAATACGTAAGTATAGATGGGGAGGAGATACAGAGGAATTTCAAAAAACACAATTAGATGCTCCTTCAAAGAAAAGGAAATGAACTTTCTTCTCTTTGACTGTGAGCTAGACTTAGTGACTAACTTCCAAAGAAGGAAGCATGGCAAGAGAAAAATGAGAAGTGTGTAGTGGGTAAACCTGGCAGATACCACCTTTGCCAAGTTCTCAAGGTAACATCACCACAGAAAAGTCACTTTAGCATCAGATAGTCTGCTATGATGAGAAAGGCCCTTCACTTCTGTGGTATTCTTCTCCCAAACCAATTACTCTATTCTAATCATGAGAATATAAAAGATACAGTCAAACAAAAGACCCTTTACAAAATATCTAACCAGTCCTCTTTAGAACTGTCAAGGTCATAAAAACCAGGAAAGACTGAGAAACCATAACAGCCTGGAGGATTCTATAATAAGATGATGACAAAATGCAATTTGAATCTTGGGCTCCTGGAAGAAAGAAGGGATGTCAGTGTAAAAAGTAAAATCCAAATAAGTCTCTACTTTAGAGAATGGTATTGTAATAATTCTGGTTTCTTAGTTTTATATATTATGGGCTGCTTGATGATTTTTTTTTTAACTTCGTTGCTTTGTAACTGAATCAAATTCTCTTTTGAAATGTTCTTTCTGTAGTCAGCAGGCTATGTCATCCATGGATGCCTTGGTAAAAGCACGGTTCTAATCATGACCTCCTCTGGCATACATTATTTCTATGACTTTGTTTATAGAATACAGAAGGAAAATTTTAGAGGAAGTTTTAAGTTTCATAGAAAATTAGTAATAGTCTATTTCACTATGGCAGTGGTTTTATAATTAATGTGTATGACTACATAGCACATTGCCTTGAGGAAGTTCAAAGCATTTTGCCAATGTGGTTGGCAAAAACCTGCTACCAAACAAAATAGTAATCATAGAAATGAAGCTTTGGGTTTCATATAGATATTAGTATGTCTTACATCTATCAAGAGTGGTAACATTACAAAGCAATTTCTAACCAAGGAGGATGAAGTGATTCAATTATTTATTTATTTTATGTGTATCTATTCCCTCAACAAAAATATTTTGAGTGTTGGCTGTTTCAAGCACCATGTTAAATTTTCATGATCACAATCAGAATATACTCAATGGTTTGTTCTACCTTGATCAAACACAAAATTCTCCTTGGATTGTAGATGAACCTACAAACAACAGAGGCTAGTGTGGTCACTCTCTTGTGTCTCAGTTTCAAAAATCTGCTTAGAAAGTTCACTCCAAAGAAGCACTTGGTTTTGTTTGCTGCTCAGTGGTTCTTCGGAGTAAATCCAAAGCCTATGCAAGACATACATGAATAATAATTTAGAATTAATTTATTTTACATGACCATCATTTTCTAAAACACAGCTTCTCCTATATCCCGAACGGTACATAATAAATAATTTAGAGTTAAATAGAGCACTGACTCTGCATAAAATGAAGATAAAGTTGGTTCTCTTGAGTAGAGTTGCTAAGAGATATCATCTGCTATTGATTGCTTCTAAAATATTAAGGAATGCTATTCCCAGAATACATGAATGGAATAAAGTTAGGCAAAGGATATAATCATTTTTCCTTACAAAAATAACTGTTTCCTAAGTTGTTGCATGCACTGAGGGAAAAGCCTAAACCTTTCAATTTAAAGGCTTGATTTTTCAGTTTCTTATTCTTGGTCATGCCTATTTATTTCCATTTGTGAAGAAAATTATTATTGAAACATTGCATGAATAGGAAAGGACATGAAATAATTATTTGTTAAAGGACCATTTTTCCTGTTCATGGAGAGAATAGAACCAAAGAACCAAACCTGATCATAGGATGCTGGTACTCTAAAGAACTCAAACATCATCTATACCAGTTCTATGATATCAGATTGAGGACACTAAGAGAAAATTATAGTTAGTTACTGGCTAAGGACAACTGAGTAAATATTGGTGAAGTCAGAAGTGGACTACCTTATATCTCAGAATTCATTTTAGTAAAAAAAAATCTGAAAGAAACAGTAGCCGAGTACTAAAATCCTAAAACATCCTAATTAATTATATTTTAGGGGATAGTTAAAAAATGAATTAAATTTGGAATACATGTGGATATATATTTTTTCCAATAACATATGTAGTAATTAATTGATGATAAATGAGTAAATAGGTTAATAGACATACACATTCATATATATGCATAGAATTAGGTAAATTCTTATACTTTGGCTATTTTTTTTTAGGAATTAAATTCCTTCAAAATGAAATGAGTATTCTGCTATATTTAAAATACCTATAGCATTTAAGTTAGCACTTAGAAAATACCATCTAAAAATATCAATTGTGAAGCAAATTAAATTAAAAATAAAATTTCACTTTAGTATTTTTCCTATAAGCCTTTAGCTTAAAAGAATAAAACTGATGTACTTCTGTCAGAACTCTTGTTTTTGTAGCTACCTTCTCTTGTGACTTAAGTGCATCAAATAGGTTTAACATGTGAAAGAGGGATGAAAGTCCAGAATAATACACTGAATAGATTACAAACATGAATAATTTCACATAAACATAAAGGGAGAACAAATATTTTTTTTGACCTTTTTTTTTAAAGTAATCTTTATGTCCAACCTGGGGCTTCAGTTCACAATCCTGAGATCAAGAGTGGCATGCTCTACCAATTGAGCCAGCCAGGTGCCCCAAGAACAAATATTTTAACATTGACTACTATTCACATTTTTATAGTAAAGAGGAAAATATTTGTATCTCCAGTATTATGAAAGTCAATAGTAAGCCCTCTTTAGGGATTTTATTTTCATTTTTCAGGTAGGAAATCTCCAGAGAAAATCAATAATCTAGTACTTTATTTAATTTTTTAAAGGTTTATCTTAATTCTAGTTAGTTAACATACAGTGTAATATTAGTTTCAGGTGTACAATATAGTGATTCATTACTTTATCCATATAACACCCAGTGCTCCTCACTACAAGTGCATTCATCTCACCCATCCTCTCCACCCACCTCCCCTTTAGTAACCATCAATCTGTTCTCTATAGGAAAGAGTCTGTTTCTTTGTTTGTCTATCTCTCTCTCTTTTCCCCTTTGTTCATTTGTTTTGTTTCTTAAATTCCACATGAGTGCAATACTACGGTATTTGTCTTTCTCTTACTTACTTAGCATAATACACTGTTGCTCCATCCACATCACTACAAATGGCAAGATTCCATTTTAATGGCTGAGTAATATTCCATTGTATGTATTCCACATCTTTTCTATCCATTCATCAGTTAATAGACACTAGGGCTGTTTCCATAATTTGGTTATTCATTTCTGGCTGTTTCTATAATGCTGCAATAAACAACAGAGTGCATGTATCCCTTTGAATTAGTATTTTTGTAATCTTTGGGTAAATACCTATTAGTGCAATTGCTGGGTTGTAGTGTAGTTTTATTCTTAACTGTTTGAAGAAACTTCATACTGTTTTCCAGAGTGGCTGCACCTAGTTTGCATTCCTACCAACAGTGCAAGAGGATTCCCCTTTCTCCACATCCTCACCAGCACCTGTTGTCTCTTATGTTTTTGACTTTGGCCAGTCTGACAGGTGTGAGGTTATTATTTTGATTTGTATTACCCTGATGATCAGTGATGTCCAGCATTGTCTTATGTGTATTTTGGCCATCTGGATGTCTTTCTTGGAAAAAAATGTCTAGGTCTTTTGCCCATTTTTTAACTGGATTATTTGTTTTTTGGGTGTTGAGTTGTATAAGTTCTTTGTAGATTTTGGATACTAACCCTTTATCAGATATGTTATTTGCAAATATCTTCTCCCATTCCATAGGTTGTCCTGTAGCTTTATTGATTGTTTCCTTCACTGTACAGAAGATTCTTATTTTGATGAAGTCCCAATAGTTTGATTTTGCTTTTGTTTTCCTTGCCTCAGGAGACCTATCTAGGAAGAATTTGCTCTGGCTGATGTCAAAAAGGTTACTGCCTGTGCTCTCTTCTAGGATTTTTACATGTCTCACATTTAGGTCTTGAATCCATATTAAATTTATTTTTATATGGCTTAAAAGAGTGGCCCAGTTTCATTTTTTTGAATGTTGCTCTCCAGTTTTCCCAACACTGTATGTTGAGGAGACTTTTTTCCCATTGGATAGTCTTTCCTGCTTTGTTAAAGATTAATTGGCTATTTAGTTGTCAGTTCATTTCTGGGTTTTCTATTATGCATCATTGATTTATGTGTCTCTCAAACATTTAAAGAAGTGTTAATACCTATTCTTCTCAAACTATTCCAAAAAAAACAGAAAAGGAAGAAAACTTCCAAATTCATTCTATAAGGCCAACATTACCCTGATACCAAAACTAGATAAATACTCTAATAAAAATGAAAACTACAATCCCATATCTTTAATGAACATGGGTGCAAAAATTCTCAATAAAATATTAGCAAACCAAATCCAACAATACATTAAAAAAATCACTTACCACAATCAAGTGGGATTTATTCCTGTATTGCAAGGGTGGTTTAATATCTGTAAATCAATCAATGCAATACACCATATAAAAGAAAGGATAAAAGCATCATGATCCTTTCAATAGACACAGAAAAAGCATTTGACATCACAATGCCCATTCATGATAAAAACCCTCAACGAGGTAGGTTTAGTGGGAACATACCTCAACATCACAAAGGCCATCTATGAAAAACCCACAGCTATAACATCATCCTCTGTGGGGAAAAACTGAGAGCTTTTCCTCTATGGTCAGGAACAAGACAGAGATATCTACTCTCACCACTGTTATTTAACATGGTACTGAAGTCCTAGCCACAGCAATCAGACAACATAAATAAAAGGAATCCAAATCAGCAAGGAAGAAGTAAAACTTTCACTATTTGCAAGTGATGTGATACTGTATAGAAGACCTGAAAACCTGAAAGAGTCCATCAAGAAAGTGCTAGAACTGATGAAGGAATTCAGTGAAGTTGCAGGATGCAAAATCAATGTACAGGAATCTGTTGTATTTCTATACAACAATAATGAAGCAGCAGAAAGAGAAGTCAAAAATCAATCCCATTGGTAATTGTACTGAAAACAGTAAGACACCTATGAATCAACCTAACCCAAGAGGTGAAAGACCTGTACTCTGCAAACTGTAAAGCCTGCTGGGAGAAAGTGAAGATAACATAAACAAATGGAGAAACGTTCAATGCTCATAGATTGGAAGAACAAATATTGTTAAAATGTCGATACTACCCAAAGCAATCTATACATTCAAAGCAATCCCTATCAAAATACCAACAGCATTTTTCACATAGCCAGAACAAGCAATCCTACAATTTGTATGGAAACACAAAAGACCCTGAATAGCCAAAGCAGCCTTGAAAAATAAATGCAAAGCTGGAGACATCACAGTTTCAGGTATCAAGTTATACTACAAAGCTGTAGTGTTCAAAACAATATGGCACTGGCACAAACATAGACACATAATCTAGTACTTTAAAGGAATTTCTATAGCTCACATCTTGGAGCAGTAATTTCTACTGTTCTTCTTTTGGCATATATGATAGTCGGAATTCCCTTAGACTCAGGGTATAGTGTAACATCTTCCCAGCCTCTCTTTCTTCTGCCAGAAAACTCATTTGCTCTTTCTTAAAATCTTTCTGATGAAGGTCAATTTTACAAGATAAGAAAATTCATTTTTCAGATGAAAATATTCTAGAATATCTAGAAGAAGCTATAAAAGCTAAAACATTGGTGATTCCACTTCATCTGAGTAGATGCCCGGGGGCTTGAACTCAGGTTTAGAGGCCATTGATCTTTTGTTGTATTCTGTTTATCAGCTCTCTGGGGCCTGGAACTTAAGGGAGCATTTGATAAACTCAAGTAAGCAAAGAGTTATTCACACAAAAAAAGGGGGGGGGGGGAAAGGAAGTCACTGGGGAATCAAAGCATTTCTTTTAATACATCTAATACACAGCTTCCATATAAAATATCATTGTATCATCTTTCTACTCAGGAAATATAAGAGAAAATCTTTAAGATAGAGCAACATATCAAAAAACCACTACTAATTATCTTTCATAATATATTTGTACTCCTTCACAAATATCATTGTGGTGGGACAAAATGCACCAA
Source organism: Mellivora capensis (assembly GCA_004024625.1). NCBI lineage: Eukaryota > Metazoa > Chordata > Mammalia > Carnivora > Mustelidae > Mellivora > Mellivora capensis. The sequence continues at coordinate 10,375 of PISX010023110.1, forward strand.
ACCCCTGATTTCACAGAGGCCTCTGGGCTCAATGGGCACCCAGATATTGGTTTCCTATACCGTTCTCCAAAAAAAAAAAAAAAAAAAGAAAAGAAAGAAAATACCATAGCCGTAGCCATAGCCATAGAACTCCTAGAGAACTGGTTGACTCTAGGACTACCGCAGGGAATTTGGAAATGAGCCTGGAGCATTTTGTGTTAAAGAAAAACAAAACCAAACAAAACTCACACTGATGGGGATAATCAGAGGGGCAGAAGAGACAATAACAAAAAAATAGTCTTAATGGCTATATGTAGAACAAATTGAGCAGCTAAATAATGTTAATTATAACCCAACATACAGAATGAATGAGTCCATACTTAATAGGGAGAAGGGAAGAATTTCTTATGCAGAAGTACAAAAAATTTATGCAGATACTTTGACCTAAAGGAGGGGGAGCATAACTCTCTAGTTCTTAAATATAATTGTGCAGATCTTTTCCAAAGAGAATAGTATAGAAAGGGGGGAAAAGAACAAATTTCCAAGTGGAGAATTCTGATAGTCACTACCTCAGCCAAGTGATCAAGGTCAACATCAATAGTCATAAATCATATTGATCACTTGTATTCTTGATAAGATGTAATGAAAATGTCATTTTGCCTTTCTGATCTTTCTCCTCAAAACCCATAACTCCAACCTAATCATGAGAAAAATATCCTACAGTAGTTGACCTGAAGACCTCAAAATTGTTAAGGTCATCAAAAATAAGGAAAATCTGAGTAATTGTCACAGCCAAGAGAAGCCAAAGGAGACATGATATGTAAATGTGTTATCCTGGGTGGAATCCTGGAATAGAAAAAGGACATTGGTAAAAATTAAGGAAATTTGCATAAAACATGTACTTTAGTTGATAATAATGTATCAACCTTGGTTCATTAACTATAAGAAGTGCACCGTACTAATATTAAGATGTTCATAATGGCAAAAACTAGGTGCAGAGGTATATGGATGCTGTTTGTACTATTTTCTCTCTCTCTCTTTTTGTCTGGAAATCTAGAAGTATTTTAAGAAACTATCTGTGAGGGGCGCCTGGGTGGCTCAAGGGGTTAAAGCCTCTGCCTTTGGCTCAGTTCATGATCCCGGGGTCCTGGGATGGAGCCCCGCATCGGGCTCTCTGCTCGGCAGGGAGCCTGCTTCCCTTCCTCTCTCTCTGCCTGCCTTTCTGCCCACTTGTGATCTCTGTCTGTCAAAAAAAAAAAAAAAAAGTGTTTGTGAGTGGCTCCTGGGTAGCTCAGTTGGTTAAGCCTCTGACTCTTGGGTTTGTTTTTTTTTTTAAATTTATTTATTTGTCGGGGAGAGAGAGAGAGAGAGCACGAGCACAGGCAGACAGAGTGGCAGGCAGAGGCAGAGGGAGAAGCAGGCTCCCTGCCGAGCAAGGAGCCCCATGTGGGACTCGATTCCAGAACTCCGGGATCATGACCTGAGCCAAAGGCAGCCGCTTAACCAACTGAGCCACCCAGGCATCCCTGACTCTTGGTTTTGACTCGGGTCTGATATAATGGGTCATAGGATGAAGACCCAGGTTGGGCTCCATGCTCACCAAGGAGTTTCCTTGAAGATTCTCCCCCTCTGCCCTTCCTCCCACTCACACAGGCATGTGCGTGCTCCTGTTATCTCTCTTTCTCTCTCTTTCTCTTTCTCTCTCTCTCAAATAAGACTTTAAAAAATAAATAAAAATTAAAAACTGTCTTTGATTAAGAAAAAAAAAAGCCTTCCTAAGGTAGTCAGCAGTAAAAAGATGTATATATGTATGTGAGCCTATACATAAGTAAAAGCTCAGAAAAAGTCACTTAGAAATTGCAAAAGTTGCTTGGAAGAAAAATGTTTACATCCTGAATTATATGTTTTGACAGGATTTTATATATTTGTTTTATATTACTCCTCATTTCCAGTATGTTTAGATGCAAATTTTGAGTGGAAACCTGGTACTGGATTAAATCAAAGTTTCAGGCCTTGGAACAGCACAAGCTTTTATAGATTATTTAATTCATCTGGTCCTCAGTTTTCTGAGTGAATAAAATAGTTCATTTATGAAATCATCCCCAACTCTAATATTTTATATTCTAAATTACTTGATAGATATTATTCATAGTTTGAAAAAATTACCTTTTGATATGAATCTGGTAACATAATTTGGACACATCATATATAAACATCCCCTTTAAGTCCTTTCCAAGCTCCCTTGTTGTTATATTTCTTTATAGGTTATAATATTCCCACATTAAAATAAACATTAGTATGAAATATGGTTCACAAACAAAGTAGTGAAACTTAATGTGATGCTGTAGTAGAAAATAAGGTTTTGCTTAATGAAGAAATAAAAAAACCAAAATACACTTCATGGGGATGTCAGTGAAAATTAGAAGTGGCAGAATACAGAATCGGTTTGCATATATTCCCCTCAAGTAGTGGGTGCAAAAAGTAACGTTTGGCTAAAAATTTTTACTGCAATGAGACTCAGTGGCAGAGTAAAAGAGGCCACTCATTATACTCACATGGGATACATACCAAGGTATTTGTGAATTCCCAAATCAGTAATGCAATTTTAATGTAATTTCCCCTTAACATTCAATAAAATATAATTGACCATCTTGTGTTTTTTTGCCTTTGATAATTTCTATTGCATACTAATAAATGCATTTATAAAGCTACTAATATTTTACAAAAATTCCATACCATGTGACAATCATTTTTTCTTTATTAACATTAACTTAGAGCTTAACTGAATCTGTCAAATTAAAATAATGATAACAAATGGAGCTGTATTGTTTGGGCAATAAGATGCACTTGATGTATGACAATGATGAGGACATGTTTTGTTTAGTAGTATGAAGTCAGTTTACAACAATTGAGAAATTTCCTCTAGACATTTTTGTGGCTCTCAGCAAAAACCTCACCAAAATTCAAGCATCGAAAAATAAAAGTGAGGAATATAGTGATATTTGTAAATGATAGACTCTTTCTTAAGCAGCATCATAAATTCAGTTCTTAGAGGATCATGTGTAGTTTTGAATCTTTCTGCCTACCCTTCTTTTCCCAATCTTCTGGACACTGATTCTGCATTTGGACTTGACCCTCCTCCTCACGGTGCTTGTACCAGTACCATTCTCAATGGACTTCCTGAAGACCTTGTCCATAATCATGTTGAATCTCATCATGTATACACTACATACTACTACAGCTCAAATATTGCTTCTGATCATGAACAAATTTTCTAAATTAACTATATTAAGTTTTAGTTTATATGCCATAAAACACCTACATTTTAAATGTACAGTTTAATGAGATTAGACAAATGCATATGCTTTTTTAACCACTACCACACCTAATGTCTGGACTACTTCATCATTCCCCAAAGTCCCACTTGTCCTTCTCAAACCCCCATCCTCTACCTTGGCCCTAAGCAAACAGTGTTCTGCTTTCTATTACTATATATTGCATTTGCATTTTCTAGAGTTGCAAATAAATGGAATCATACAGTATATAGTGTTTTGCTTCTTGCTCTTTACATTCAGCATAATGGATTTTTTGAGGTTCACCCACATTGTGAAATGTGTCTGTAACTCATTAGTTTATGTTGCTGAGTGGGGTTCCATTGTGTTAGATAACCCGCAATTGGTTTACCCATTCTCCAACTGGCAAATAATTAGGTTGTTTCCAGTGGTTTTGGCTCTTATGAACAAAATTGCAATGGACATTTTTGTGCATTTTGTAGATTTTTTTTTCTCTCGTGTGCCTTACATAGACGTGGCATTGCTAGGTTAAAGATAAAGTCATGTTTAATTTACAAGAAACTGCCAAAACTTTTTCCACAAAGTGGTAGTAACCATTTTTACCCTTCCACATATAAGGCAAGGAAAGATCTGGTTGTTAACAAATTTTCATCAATAATTGATTTTGTCAATATTATTAGCCAGTATAGCAGATATAAGATAATATTTCATCATGTTGTTTTTTGACTAATTCTCTAATGACTGATGATACTGAGCATCTTTTAATGTGCTTATTGGAATATGCCTTCATTTGCCCATTTTAAGAATTGGGTTGTTAACCTGCAATTGTACAAGTTCTTCATATGTTTTGGATGGAGTTCCATTGACAGGCATGTTTTGCAAATATTTTCTCCCAACCTATTTCTTGCATTCTCATTTTAGTTAATGATGTCTTTCAGAGAACAAAGTTTTAATATTTATGATAATTTTATCTTTTTGGCTTTTGCTCTGTATCTAAAAAATTTTTACCTACTCTACGGTTGCAAAGATCTCATGTTTTTTGTATAAAATACATTTTATAATTATAGTTTTCATGTTAGATGTGTTTACTTTAAGTTATTGTTTCCAGTGAGAAATAGGAGTACAGTTTCTCTTTTGTTTCACATGAATATCCAGGTGCTCTAGCACCTTTTGTTGAAAATAGTTTCTTTTCCTTATTGAATTATCCTGGTATCTTTGTCAAAAATTAACTTATTATATAGACATGGGGTATTTCTGAATTTTCCTTTTCATTTATCCATATGTCTTTTTGTCAAAGCCACCCTATCTTGATTGCTATAGTTCTATAGTAAGTTTTGAAATACAAATTCTTTTAAAAAATGGTTTGGCTTTTTCTAGATTTTTTGCATGTCCATAGATATTTTAGAATCAGTTTATCCATTTCTTCAGAATAATCTGGTATGATTTGGATTGAGACTTTGTTATAATTAATTTGAAAGCAGAATAAGTGGGATAAGGTGGATAACCCATGGGATTTATTGACCTCACCATGTTCTCATCACATCATTCTCATAAAATAAGACTGACAGTGAAATGGCTACTGCATATTCAATTATGGCAAAGCTGGGCAATGACAAATCTTAATGCTTGTGTGGTGCTATATGAATTTTAACATATGACCTGTAAAAACATACAAAGATGTTTGTCCCATGGCCAGAAGAAAGCATATGCCCTGGAAACTATGGGAAAGTTGTGAATCCTAGTTTCCAAGGGAGCTATGCTTTCGCAGGAGACACAGCTATCACCAAATTGAATTGCAAGTTGAGGCTTAAATATGAACTCATTAAGTACTTTCTGGTCTGAACAAGTAACAAGGAAGGGCTACTTTACTGCCTGGGATGATGAATCCTAACCATCAAGGGGAAATGCGGTTTCTGCTCTAACCAGGGACAAGGAAGAGTATGTCTGGAATCAAGGGGTTCATTCAAGCAGGTAGTATTGCTTTTATTTCTAGTGTAATTGTTAGTGGAGAACTATAACAATCTCATACAGGCAGGACACGGTCATCCCAGACATGAAGAATGAAGATTTTGTTCACCCAATGAATGAGAACCATTATTGGTTTTATTCTTACTGAGGGAAAGGAACATAACAAGGGGAGTGGCAGAAGAAAGGCATTGTAAGGTGTTTATGGTAGCATTGGCTATTTAAAAAAATAAGAACAGTAGTATTTGAACATATCTATCACTGATCATCCATCATCTTTCCCTCTCTCTTTCCTTCCTTCAGTAGCTTATGCAAGGTGTTATATTGGTATTTAAGTTACATAAAATCATTGGATAATTATGATTGACCAAGAAGTAAGTACCAGCTAAAAATGGATGGAATTATTTATGAAACTTCTTTTTCCCATTTTTTATCCCCATTTGTATGATGAATGATAGCACCCTGTTATGATATGGTAATTTAGATATACACAGAAGTATGTGTACAGATACTCAGAAGCTAAACTGGTAGAAAAAAAAACTAGATATTTTCAGTTGATGCTCAGTACCATCTTTACCTTTCTAGGATTTTCTGTCAGCCATAGAGATTGCTAACAGTATGATTTCTAAAGTTCTCATGAAGAAATGTTGAACCAGTGAAAGTCAGTGGCAAAATATTTGGAAGGCAAAAAAGAAACTATTATTTTCTGGAGGCAACTGTGGACAGATTTTTGGGCAAAGGCAAGTGCAAGACAGATTTCTTTCCAAGGCACCAATTTAGTGCTGCAAAAACCCGAGATCATTTATGGTGACATCCCTCTGTTCTCTATATTTACAGATTTCCTGAAGGCTAGAAGTGGCCTCAGTGACCTTTGTTTCTCAACCCTCCCAATTACTCTATAAATCTTACATAAATGTCCTTAGGTAAAGAAGTGACAGAAAGAGCATGATTGGGCTTTTGAGGTGCTGATAATGTTCAATTTTTAAATCTGGGTCATGTGACATGGGTATGTTCCTTCTAAGAAAATTCATAGAGCTGTAAAATTATGTATGTTTTATGGATGCACATTATACTTCAACTAAATACTTTTAATGACAATTTTTGTTCAAAAGATGTAGAATAGCTTCTGTTGTTCTGGCTAATCCCTGACTGATACACAAATATAAATCAATAAATGGGAGCTATATTATTGTCGCAAATCTCATTAGTCAGCCTTTCCATATCAATTTAACTATTTTTGCCACCTATTTTCTGTAAAACATGACAAGCTTCACTTTGTTTTCTCCGGAGATAAGTCTTCTGGAGGGGACTTGCAATTTCCTCCTTCTTTAGTGCCCTTAATGGAATTGTTCACTGCTTCCAACTTGGTTTTTCTTATTTTATTATTAGTGGTCATTACATAGTTATCAAATTTTTACTCTCTCCAGCATGGGTTCATATTAATGTTGAGATCTTTATCCTGATTTTTCTGGTAGAAGTAAAAATATAACATATCTCATATACCATGAAATAATTTATAATACCCTCATTGGAAAGACGAGGGCTAAATAATATCAAAGAACGATATATAAAATGAATAGTCAGATACAAAAACCAGCAGACTTTATGGTCCAGGATGAGTCAAGTTTCTGGGAGAGAAGACATTTTGTTTTTCAGAGACTTTCTGCAACTCTTTATAGAGTTGAACCATGACCCAAACTTTTTATTAAATAGCTAGCTTTAGTGTCAGAGGTTCTTATTTTTCTTCATTTGTAGGGTTTATAAAAACGGTAGAGGCAGCCTGTCTCAATAATTGATTGGGCAGCACTGACTATCCAATGAAGTAGTATAGTCAACCAGTTCCTGCTCACCAGTGTTTCAAGTTTTCTCTTCCTTGGAAGTACATGTTTACGATGTCCTTTTCTTCCATCATGAGCCTATACTGCCTGTACTATATACATTCTTTAGCTTGTAAATGTCCTTCTCCATATTCTTGTTCAGCTTGAAAGGAACATTTATGCAATAACATGGTCAGCAGAAGTGATCCAATCTGTAACTTTAACTTATGAAAGAAAACTTGTTCTTAACATTTTCAGAGAAAACTTCATTTATCATATAGTCAATCAGTTATAAAACTACTGCCTTTTCCTCTCTTACCCCACAATTTTATGTGAATCAGTATTCAATTGAATCACATTTTTTTTTCACATGTTTAGGAAAAAAGTTGATTATATTTTCCATTTTGTCTAAACCTTTGCCCTCCCTGTCTGGAGCCATGGTTTTAACTCTTTCCATCTCTCACCTTTTTTCTTTTTTCTTAGAGGGAAAAGGAAATGATTAAAACCAGACCACTGAGATTCATAGCCTGACTCCATCACTTATTAGTTGTATGATCATTATTAGGTTGCTCAACGACATTGCTCGTTTTCTTTATCTGGAAAATGAATATGAAGAATATGAATATGAAGTTGAAGAAGGATAAAATGAGTTAGATTTATCAAGTGTTAAAAAGAATATGGCATGGAGCGCCTGGGTGGCTCAGTGGGTTAAAGCCTCTGCTTTTGGCTCAGGTCATGGTCTCAGGGTCCTGGGATCGAGACCCACATCGGGCTCTCTGCTCAGCGGGGAGCCTGCTTCTCCCTCTCTTTCTGCCTGCCTCTCTGCCTACTTGTGACCTCTGTCTATCAAATAAATAAATAAAATCTTTAAAAAAAGTATATGGCAGACAGTAAAAGTTATATAAATGTTGCCTTGTTGAAATAAGCAAAGAAGTGCTTGTATATGTAAACACACAGACATATGTATACATAAAAGTTCAAAGCATACAGTTCATTGCTAGACTCTAGGCTCCATGTGTTCAGCCTACATGTCCATTTTGGTCATTATGTCTCTTTTATCTTGAACAGTACTTGGCATGGAATTGATGTTCAAGGAAAATTGCACAGAATGAATTATATTTAAGTCACAAATTAATAATATATTCTGAGCTTTCTTCCAAATTCCCATTTTTCTAGTAAGATCATACTTTAGGCCTGTTTGCCCTCTCATTTCCACATGTAGCACTGCTAGCCAATTTTTCTTAGGGACTATTTCTCACCAAGAGACAAAGACTTATCACTAGATATGCAACATGAAATAGAGAAAAACAAAGTCCTGTTAAATTGGATATGCTGTGAAGTCTTCCCATCTCAGTTACCAGCTGAGAGACCTTTTCCTGCTCCCTGCTTTCAGAATGTATACAATTCAAATGTATGTTTCAAGAGAATGATCAGTTTTTGTATATCACCTTCAAAACCAGGAGTTAATTCTCATAAACACAGATGTTAAATTTATTTTCTTTCTTAAAAAAATATTTTATTTATTTATTTGACAAAAAGACACAGTGAGAGAGGCAACACAAGCACACAAGCAGGGGGAGTGCGAGAGGGAGAAGCAGGCTTCCCACAGAGCACAGAACCTGATGTGGGACTTGATCCCAGGACCCTGGGTTCATGACCTGAGCTGAAGGCAGACGCTTAATGACTGAGCCACCCAGGCATCCCTAGATTTATTTACTCTAAGAGTCTACTGTAATGCTAGATTTTTAAGCTCTTCTGATTTTTAATTTTTTTTAAAGATTTATTCATTTGACAGACGGAAATCACAAGTACGCAGAGAGGCAGGCAGAGAGAGAGGAGGAAGCAGGCTTGCCGCTGAGCAGAGAGCCTGATGCGGGGCTCGATCCCAGACCCTGAGATCATGACCTGAGTCTAAGGCAGAGGCTTTAACCCACTGAGCCACCCAGGTGCCCCTGATTTTTAATTTTTTAAAAATGGATACATGTTTGGGGTGCCTGGGTGGCTCAGTGGGTTAAAGCCTCTGCCTTAGGCTCAGGTCATGATCTCAGAGTTCTGGGATGGAGCCCCGCATCTGGTGGGGGCTCTGCTCAGCAGGGAACCTGCTTCCCTCTCTCTCTGCCTGCCTCTCTGCCTACTTGTGATCTCTCTCTCTATCAAATAAATAAAAATCTTAAAAAAAAGGATACATGTTCATAAATATACTAATGTAGTTTTTCAGACTTAACAGAAGGATAACAAAGGAAGTGCTAAGAGTGCAGATCCTTCTGAAATTTTTTCTGCATATTCTAATACTCTGTGTATATATAACATATATGTATATATATGTATAATAATATACATATAATGACCATATCAGCTAATGAGTATGTTAGCAAACAGGAAGAATGAACTTTGCATGAGGTAATAGCTTCCTGTGAAAATACACAGACACCAAAGAAAGTTTTTAATGCTCATCTGGGTAAACCTCTAAAGAAAACTAGTTTACTAAAATGTATATAGAATATGGCATCATATATGGTTCAGGAAATACTTAATACAGGTGGGATTATTGTCATTGACTCTACTGTCCTACTTTTTTCTGATGTGCCAAGTTTCTGGACAAGTGTCACCTTGATCCTCTATAGCAGATAGTTCTCAGTATTCATTTAAATTAAAATATAACATTTCATCCTAGAAGTTGAAAAGGAAGAAAGGACTCAGTGATTTTTAAGCAAGATAAATGTTTTCGTCTGGCTTTGTGACTCACTCCCTCAAATCTGGAGTATTGGCCTATTCTAGGCATCAGCTAGATCATCAATTTCAAAGATAAAAGCCCAGTAGGAGGGATAAATCAAGTCAAATCATGTCAGGAATGCACAGCTTACCTCCCAAACCCTACCTATTTCCTAAATGTAATTATTACCAATTATTTTTATGAAGATCAGGTAAAATGTAATGTTTTACACTTTGTTCCTCTTATTATTGTTTGTCTTCTGTGTAGAGGTCCCAGTATGTCCTTAGGATGTTCTGACTGGATCACTGAAAGAGAACATTTTATATATGAAGGGATAATCATATCTCCAGAATGGCATAGCTGCCATAATTTTTAGAGGTGGAAAGACTGGGTTAAAATACTTAGTTAACTTTAAAAAGCCCATGCTATTACACAATGCAAGGATTTTTAAAATACTTTAAATTCTATAAATAGTAAGGTATATACAAAACGGTGTGAAGAATTTTTGAGGAAAGACCTAGATCATTAATATGATAATATATACTCAAAATATATGCTGGTAACAAAAGTCATTGTTGAGTAGGGATCTCTAGATCTGGATCTTGGTTGAAAGGAGGTAAAGGCAGATGTGAGAAATTCAATAGGCCAGGAACTTAAAAGGCTGGTGGATGTATGTCACCTTGTCTCAAATACAGTTGAGAGTCCAAAGTAGTAAGCTAAGAATGGATTTTCCTTAGTACTGGTTTTGAAACAAGGAGCAGGGTAGGGAATAATGATGGCACATACTTTTCTGGATGCTGACCAGAGTTGTCAGATACAGATAATCAGCAAATCTTTTAGTGCTCGTGAAACACATTTATTTCATCCATTAATTTACTCATTATTCACTAATTTTGATAATACCTATTGAATGCCATATCTTTCTGTATATAGTTCCTGAAAATACAGAAAGAGAAAAACACATAGGATTTTATAGAAGGGAATTGTTAGAAATACACAATTGTTACATGTAATAGGGAAAGAAAAATAATTGTGTCTCTGAGATACTATAATAGGTGATAGGAATTCAGCCTAAGGAATGAGGGAAAGTTTCCTTAAGAGAGTGTCATTGAAACCGAGACCTGGAGATGGAATTATTCAGACAGTTAGTTGGGAGAAGGGCCTCCCACGTGAAGAGAATAACAAGTTGAACAGCTCCAGAGTTAAAAAAAAAAAAAAAAATCCCTGGCAAGATTGTCTGAAACAAGGGAAGTGCAGACAGCCTTCAGTGTTGTGAATAAGAGTTTTATGTCGTGAGGATGGTGAAGTAGATCAGTCCTAGCGGACCCTGTAGATCATGGTAAAATGTGATGTTTTATCCTCTATGCAAGTAAAAACCATCTGAAGTTTTGAGAGAGAAAGTAATATGATCTGATGGTGTATATTTTATTGATATCCTTCGGGTTGGTTTAAGGAAATGGATAGAAGGGAAATGAAAAGGTCAAGAGTGGAAATACAATAGCATTTGTCTAAGCTAGAGTTGATAGTGGCAAGGATGAGGGCAGTGTTGATGAGAAGGGTTGGCAGATGGACAGATTCTATGGTAGGTCAGTATGCTGAAAGCATTAGGGAAGACCTTAGACCCATGGGGCCAGGAATGACATAGGCCTGCTTGGCAGACCAGACGGCTATAGCTTTGGTGACTGCTTAGAAGACAGGCATTATTAATTTAAAATCCTGCTGAGATCTAAGAAATGTTGGAAATATATTGACCCTCCATATTGCTAACACTCACATGTGCCAAAAGAACAGCTGGGATCTGTCTAGAGCTTAAATTTATGAGTTCTAACTACAGTAAAGAGCTGAAATCATACTATTAGTAATCGAGTTACATCTTTGAATCACTGGCAAAGTAGAATTCTGGCAGCCAGTCTGGGAACCTATCCACCTACATGAAGTTGTTTCTTCAGGGAATGAAACCAGTGTACATTGGAAGAAACAGAGCTCATGAAAAATAGAAAGGTGTCGAGGAGAATCCACTCTAAGGTTGGATAATTAGAAGATCCAAATAGAGTTGTTCTATCAAAGATGAACGTGAACTGCAATTAAATGACTTAAAAATTCTCCAAAAACAATTTCAATCCAAAAAAAAAAAAAAATAGGGGGTGCCTGGGTGGCTCAATGGGTTAAACCTCTGACTTCAGTTCGGGTCATGGTGTCAGGGTCCTGGGATCCAGCCCTGCATAGGGCTCTCTGCTCAGCAGAGAGCCTGCTTCCCTCTCTCTGCCTGCCTCTCTGCCTACTTGTGATCTCTCTCTCTCTATCAAAGAAATAAAATCTTTTAAAAAATTAGGATGATACATAAGGTATACTCCTGATAAACTCCTGCAAAACCAGAACTAAATAGAAAAATTCTGAACATAATTAAGGTTTAAGCTTATCAGGGTTAGGGTAAGATTTAGGATTAGGGTAGGAGATTTCCTGAAACTAGTACCAGTACATTGTTAATAGTAAAAAATATCAATTACTCTTATTAAAATCAGGACTAAACAAAGATTACTCATGAAAATTAATTTCACCTTGCTCTATAAATATTAGGCAGTGTAATAAATGTGAGAAAAAATAGTATCAGTATTATAAAGTTGGGAAAGTTATCATTTTCATATATTGTATATTTGTATGTCTAAAATGCTAAAAGAAACATCTAAATTATTATAAAAATAAGAGAAACCAATAAAATGGTTAAAAATGAATATGGCTTTTTAAAAGTATGGCAAAATTTAAAATAATATTGTTTGCTTATATGAGCCATACATCCAAAATGTCAATGTGTCCTTATTTATTTATTTATTTTTAAAAAGATTTTATTTATTTATTTATTTGACAGAGGGAGAAAGAGCACAAGTAGGTAGAGAGGCAGGCAGAGGGAGGGGGAAGCAGGCTCCCCAATGAGCAGGGAGCCTGATGCGGGACTCTATCCCAGCACCCTGGGATCGTGACCTGAGCCGAAGGCAGTCGCTTAACCAACTGAACCACCCAGGCACCCCTCAATGTGTCTTTAAAAAGATTTATTTATATATACACACATATATAAAAAGTCCTGTTATATATTGTTACTTAAAAATGCAAGCGCCTGGGGCACCTGGGTGGCTCAGTGGGGGAAAGCCTCTGCCTTTGGCTCAGGTCATGATCCCAGGGTCCTGAGATCAAGCCCCACATCGGGCTCTCTGCTCAGCGGGGAGCCTGCTTCCCCCCTCTCTCTCTGCCTGCCTCTCTTGTGATCTCTGTCTGTCAAATAAATAAAATAAAAATCCTTTAAAAAATGCATGTGTATTTAATATGATTTTGTTTTCGAAAAAAATTACAGCATCATACAAAAAATTTATTATATATGTCCTAAAAATGTCTGGTAGAACTTATATCAATTTTTTTTTTGGAAAGAGAGTTTTGTTTTGTTTAAAAGAGCACATATGCACACGTGCAGGAGGAGGGGATAGAGGGAGAGGGAGAGAGAGAATCTTAAGCAGGCTCCACACCCAGCATGGAACTTGTTCTTGTGACCCTGAGATCATGACCAGCACTGAAATCAAGAGTTACATGCTTAATTGACTGAGCCACCCATATTAAATGTCTTAATAGTTGCTTTCTATGAATAATGTAATGAAGAGTGGTGTGAAGAGTTGATATAACTTAGAGGTCATAAAAACAGTTTCTAAGGAAGCATACAAGGAAGATGGTTTAAAAATCAAAGCACTACAAAAAAAAAAAAACAACAAAACCCTACTACTTGTTTTAGTTCCCATAGGACATTATACTTTTGATAAAAGAATATCATAAGTGTTACATTTTTAATCAAGTTAATATTTTGTAATTTAATGCAAACTAGTACCACTTGCCTATATTAAAAGGGTTGATTCTTAAATTGTTATATCTATTTTAAAAATTCAGATTTTCCAATACACTTTTTCCCAAACTAGAGAAAAGTTAATATTTTTGCTGAAATTACTGGCATCATCTTTATAGTCTTTTCCAAATCAATGTTTTAGACATTTAAAATACATGCGTGGGAAATGGTCAGCCCTTCCAGGAAAAATTACAAAATGATATAAAAACAATAGAATAGTTGTCTGTCTCTCTAGGTCTTTCCATTCCCATAGCAGACTTAAAATGAAATCAATTGCCTAAGAAAAAGTTAAGTGAAAATTTCTTTAATTTGCTTTGAATAAATGACTGGAATTACTTGAAATAAATGGGTTTTTGTTACAATGATCTATAGCGGAATATCTGCAAATTTTAGAATGTTCAAATGCTCAAGGTCATGGTCTCTAAAAGTGTTATGATTAATAGAAATATATATGTTCAACTAAATTTTCTTGCTTAATTGAACGTAATATAATGATGGCAATCTCCACTTTTTTCTCACTTTGCATTTTATTTCAATGCTAAATTTCATTGCACTCTTAATTCAACTGTTCTGGCTTCAGAAACAGCTAAAGAATAAAAGCCATGTGTTTCTATGATGTGGAAATATGAATTTAAATTCAGAATTCAATATTACTTTAATAAAAAAATTAAAAATACCCTAGACTTTCAATTTAACCATTGCAAATAGCACTTTTCAATTTTTTTTAAGTATAGTTGACATGCACTGCTACATTAGTTTCAGGTGTACAGCTTAGTGATTTGACAAGTTTATCCATTATGCTATGCTCACCACAGTGTAGCTACCATCTGCCCTGTTACATCGCTACTACACTATCATTGTCTGTATTCCTTATGTTGTGCCTTTTATTACTGTGATTTATTCATTCCATAACTGGAAGCCTGTCTCCCTCTCCCTTCACCTATTTTCCCCAACCCCCCATTTGCTTCCCCTCTTGCAACCACCAGTTTGTTCTCTGTATTTATATGTCTGATTCTGCTTTTTGTTCATTCATTTGTTTTACATTCCACTTATGTGTGGAATCATATGGTGTTTGTCTTTCTCAGTCTGACTTATTTTACTTAGCATAATACCCTCGAAGTTCATCCATGTTCTTGCAAATGACACAATCTCATTCTTTTTTATGACTGTGTCATATTCCACTGTGTGTGTGTGTGTGTGTGTGTGTGTGTGCACATGCACGCATGTGTGTGTGCTACTTTTTTCTCTATTCTTCTATTGATGGTTTCTGTGTCCTGGCTATTGTAAATAATACAATTGTTGCAATAAACATAGGGCTGCTTATATCTTTCAAATTAGTGTTTTCATTTTCTTTGGGTAAATATCCAATAATGGAATTACTGTATCATATGTATTGCCATTTTAAAATTTTTGTGGAAGCTCCATACTGAGTTCTACAGTGACTATACCAATTTACATCTCCACCAATAGTGCCTAAAGTTTCCTCTTTATCCATATTCTTGTCAACAATTGTTACTTCTTGTCATTTTTATTTTAGCCATTCTGACAGGTATGATGTGATATCTCTTTGTGGCTTTGATTTCCATTTCCCTAATGATCAGTGATATTGAGCATCTTTTCATGAGTCTATTGGCCATTTGGATATCTCCAGGTCTCTTGCACACTTTTTAATTGGATTATTTTTTTTGGTGTTGAGTTGCATAAGTTATTTATATATTTGTATATTAACCCCTTATAGATCATTTGCAAATACCTTCTCCATTCAGTAGGTTGCGTTTTTTTGTTTTGTTTTCTTTTGTTTACAGTTTCTTTTGCTGTGCAGCTTTTAATTTTAATATAGTCCCAACAATTTATGTTTGCTTTTGTTTCCTTTGCCTCAAGAGATATATATAGAAAAATGTTGCTACAGCCAATATCAGAGAAATTATTACCTGTGCTCTTTTCTAGGATTTTTATGGTGTCACATCTCACATTTAGGTCATTAATCCCTTTTGAGTTTATTTTTGTGTGTGGGTGTGAGAAAGGGGTCCACTTTCATTCTTGTCATGTAGTTCTGTTTTCCCAGAAACTTTTATTGAAAAGATTGTCTTTTCCCCATTGTGTATTCTCTTGCCTCTTTGCCATAGATTAATTGGCCATATAATCATGGGTTTATTTCTGGGGTTTTTATTCTGTTGCATTGATCTATATGTTTTGTGGTAGTACTGTACTGTTTGGATTACTACAGCTTTGTAGTATAGCTTGAAATCTGGGATTGTAATACACCGCCAGCTTTGTTCTTCTTTATTAGGATTACTTTGGCTATTCAGAGTCTTTTGTGGTTCCATACAAACTTTAGTATAATTTGTTCAAGTTTTGCAAAAATCTTGAACTATTGGAGTTTTGGTAGGAATTCTACTTAATCTATAGATTCTTTTGGGTAATATTGACATTAAATAAGATTCTTCCAATCCATAGAATGTCTTTCCATTTGTTTGTGTCACCTTCAATTTCTTTCATCAGTATTTTATAGTTTTAGAATAAGATCTTTTAATCTTTAGTTAAGTTTATTCCTCGGCATTCTTTTTGATACAAGCATTCATAGATTTTTAGCAAGCATTAGGTGTATCATTTCTAAGAAAGCCTTATATTTGAGGTGAAAATTCATTTTTAGTTCCACATATTCACTTAAAATTTTAGAAATTGAATATATATGCATGTCTGTGTGCATTTTCATATAGTTTTAAAAATCTGTTTAAAATATTTATCAAGGCATCTCTTTTGTAAGCAAAGAAAAAAATAAAGTGAATAAGTGCTGTAGCAGTCTTTTTCAAGGATATTTAATAGGTTATTTTGCCAAACCATGTGTTTTTAGAATTATTTGAAGCAATTACTCTATAATTACTTAATTCACATTACTTAATTCAAATAAGAATGGTTTTTAGAGAGTAAATTTTTCCTTTTATAAAATGTGCAAATTATTTGGAAATGAATATGTCTTTCATACCTGGTCATATGCGAAAATAATTTGCAAAGGACAGTTGTTAATATGGAAAAACCTGTGCATAAATGAAGAGAAAAATAATCATATGGCAATTAGGAAGCCAGAAAAAAAGGAAATTCTTTTCTTCCTTATTTGATTAGTGAGATAAACTCAATAAAATTATTGGAACAGAACTTTCAGTCATGAAGAAATGAAAAAATATTTCTTAGACTGAAGTAGTTCTTTTTTTTTTAATTAAAAAAAATTTTTTTGAAGTAGTTCTTTTAACAAATAAATTTACTTCTTTCAACTTTAGTTTCTTCATATGAGAAAATGGGAATCTGGCATTTTTATTGTGAGATGTGTGATGTTTAAGCAAGATAAAGCATGTGAAAGATTTTGACCAAGCTCTTAACAGACAAAAGATGGAGGAAGATAGGGAATAGTAGCTTCCTTACCTATAAGGGATATTTGGTGATTGAGGAATTAATATAATCTTGCATTCTCTAAAGAAAATTTATACCCTATAAGGAAAGATGTGAATAGCACACTTCTGGAAGGTTAGGAAATGCATTGGAATTTCATGTTCAGGCTAAATATCTCTTTAAAACATCCACACACTGTGTTTCTATGAGCAGGAAGTTATTAGAATGATCATTTGGGACAGGGTCAAGGATTTTTATTAAAAGCTAACAAAACAAAGGAGAATAAATCTTTTCATCTCCAAGTCATTTAAGTCAACTATCACTTGGCCCTAATAATTGCACCTAAAGACTAAAAAAGCATTGACTTGAATAAATTTGGTATATGCCTAATCATGAATATTTAGAAGCTGAATTATTATAAAACTTGAAATTCTGAGAGCTTTCTTCTTTAACAGAAAAATCAGCAGATTAAAATTTAAAACTACAGTTTGGTATGGTCAGAACTTCAGGGGAAATTTAATTCATCATTTTTCACAGGTGGTAAAGAAAATATATAGACAGTAATGTCATGAAAAGCACATATGTCTTGAAAAGCATGGGAAAGAGGTAAAGGACACCCTAAGGTTGAAGTTAAAAAAAGAGAGAGAGAAAGACAGAGAGAAAGAGAAGAGACTTGGGGAGGTGGCAAGTAAGGACAGTAAAGCAAGAAAAGAACCCAGGAAAACAGAGGTCTGTCTGACATGGTCAGTTGCAGCCTGAGCAGTGTAGAAGGAGGGGTAAGGTCAGGGGAGCAGGAGGCAAAGAAGAGAGCATCAGGTAACTCTTAGAATTACCCTGGCTCCAGGGAAACCTGAACTCCAGTGGGAGAGCAGGTATATTTAAGGTGTCCAGGGAGCTTTAAAAAGGGGGATGGAATTGGATATCAGAAAACATTTTGTGATGCTGTAATGAGATCTCCGTGGTGGTGGATTCATGCCCTAAGGAATACAATGCAAGTCCTGTCATTTGAAACGTGTTGAATTACAGAGAGAAATCTATTTGAAGGCTATGTGAGGAATCACTCTCTTAACATCATATCATTTATTTTATGGGTTTTTTTTTTTTTGCAAATTCTGTGTTTTGTTTTGTGGTACAGCATCCTACTAATCAGAGGTACTGGAAATTAGTTGATGGGAGTTATTAATTTTTGTGTTTTTATAAAATTGCTTTTTATTCACTTTTGGTTTTACGATCTGATGACTCCACATTTCCTTTCTTCATCTGAACCTAGACAGTGGTGAACTCAGAATCCCTCAGATAACTAGACCATCCAATTAGCACATTTATGTAGTCTTCATAAAGCATTGCATAATTGACTCTTTACATTGGACAATGTAAAGAAGTGGAATAAAAATAGGAAATAGATAGCCTTGGCTGCTTCTCACAGTTGACTTGTTTTTGCAGCTTTATGCAGGGCAGGCTGTTGCTTTGTGTTAGTTGTCATACTAAATCCAGGAATGTTTGTCACTCATATACTGAAACATTTTATCTTGCTAGGGGTGCAGATTTGTGCCTTTTTGCATTAACAAAAAGAAACATTGTTTGCAAATAGCCTTATATTTTTCAGTGGGGGGAAACAAAGCACCAAAGCAACACTCAATTTTTCTTAGCAAACTGAAGCTACCATGTTTTATTTTGATAAATGATGCTAATGAAGGTTGGGGACTTGTATAGGTGTGTAATTCTTCATTTCACTATACTATTGCTTTCCATTATTTTCTGTTAAGGCACTTACATGCTTTTAAACACACTCTTTTAGGCAGCCAACTTTCCCACAGCATTGTTTTTGGCACAATATATTTAGAAAGTGAATAATCAAATATGAATCTACCCCATATTCTCTCTTCCCATCATGCCTCCTATCCTTAATTATACTATTGCAGATAGTTCATTGAAGAGGGGTCTTTTGTCCCTTCCAAATTGCCAAAACAAGCAAATGTGAGTTAGTTACTTTATAATATCAGAGTTCATTTTGGGGCCATATCACCTGCACTGGCTTACTTGGAGGGGAAAGGATATGAAAAAAATACCATAGGTGGGCATAGTATGCCAGTAGTTTGGTCACATGTTACTTCTTGAAACTATATAATTTCCCAGTTTGTGACAGAAACATTTCATGATGTTCTGTTAGTAAATCAGCCTGTAGAGGTTGACTACATCTGGCAGTAAAATCAATCCAGTCTTCCTCTTCAAGTGCATGACCTTATGGGCACCCACACTTTACCAAAATCTTTTTCTCTTCATCTTGAAGACATTGGGGAAGATACCAGAAGAAGCCAGCTTCACCTAACATTCTCTACTTAGGGATTGTTTCAAGAAGTAACCAAGAACAAAGACTGGCTTGAGATAGGGGCCCCATCTCTTTTTTTTTGTTTGTGTCCCTTGGTCAGATTGAGGACATGCGCCACAAACACTGACAAGTTACCCCCACACACACAAAGACCACAACTGACCTCTTACTATATATCTTATGTTGTTTGTGTGAGACTATAGAAATATTGCCTACCAGTTTCACATAGTTAAGGTATGTGAAAAAGGTAGAAATGACCCCCCTTCCTTTCCTGCCCTCTCTCCCCAAAAGAAACTGGAATATCTCCTTTCAAATATGTTCTAGGGCATATATAAACATTTTGTTAGAAATAGTATTAATGTAGCCATATTTTAAGCCATTTTTAGAGTCATAATGTACTCTGCCTTTTTTCAGTCTTCCTCTAATAGAGTTCTTTAATGACCGTGTCAAATTGTCTCATCCAAAACAGAAAAGATGACTCTGTCAACCAATATGCAGCCTGTGTTGGCCCCTGAACACAGTATAGACTGGTCATATTTTTTCAAGTACGTATTTTCAAGTACGTTCTAGCTTAGATTATACACAGTGTTGGGGATGAGGTTGAAAAAATATCGGGATCGAATGTTGGCTCTATTACATTATCTAA